>CAUYRT010035971.1:0-19491 GCA_963574885.1 Lepilemur ruficaudatus
CCCTATTGAGACCCCTAAGTCCACTCCCCAACTACTTTTCAAGCATATCCCACCCCTCCACAGTGACCCCCCACGTCGCTCAGCCTTGGGTCTACCCCCCACCCCCCATCAGGCTGGTCTTGAACTCCTGACCTTGAGCAATCCACCCGCCTCGGCCTCCCAGAGTGCTAGGATTACAGGCGTGAGCCACCACGCCCGGCCTGAATTTAAAACAAACTCTACATTGTTCAGGAAAAGAGTAGAGATATTGATTAGCTCTACTATAGCTTATAGTGTGTGCAAGTTAAAATTTCAAAGGTAACCACAAAAACTGTGTGTGGAGGAAATAGAATTAAAAAACAACAAAGTAGCTGATAAAGAAAATCAACTGTGTTGCCAACATGCACGAACAAAGAGAAAGAGGAAAACGACACCAGCAACAAGAGCGAGGGACCAGTTTATTGGTTCTTGGGGTCTGCTGAGCCTGGTGGCCAGGCTGGGCTGGGACTGGGACTGGGTCATCTCTGACTCTCAGAACAGGGTTTCTGGCCGTGGGACTGACCGTGTAAATCTACAGCAACTGTCGCAACACTGGAGAGAAACTCAGAAAAATTGATCTTCTGGTCATGATTCCTGTCCTCCTTCTTGAAGAACTTTTCTAAGAAATCCGGGCTCTTTTTTTCCTGTGAGGAGAAGATATCAAACAGCAGGAAAGTTATAACCTGGAGCTGGAGGAGAAGATGACAGAGGCTATGGGAAACGAGCATGGGGTGAGGGCGGAGGGTGGCAGGAGTGTGGCGTTGAGACCGCCAGGTGGAAAGGCTGGAGAGCCCTCACGCTGGGCTTTTTCCCTGGCTACTCCAGCTCCAATGAGCACATGCACAGGAGACAAAAGTTCTGAGGCGGGTTCTGCCTGTGCCCTTTGAATGCCCAGTATTCACTCTCCCCTGCCTGGCAGGCTTTGGTTCCCAGTCTCAAAACCACTTCCACTCATCATCACTGCCATCAAAACACACCAATTCCGAATCCCTTCCTTTTCAGATCTCACTCTGTGGTTTAATCTGTTGAAGTATTTGTGCCAATGAGTTCAGCGTGTGCTAATGGTTTAATGGTACAGTCAGATATTACGATGAGTGAGAACTGAAAACTCTCTAGGCTCTAAAACCTAAGGCTGCCTCGTTTCACTTGGCGTCATGATTTTATTGTGTTACTTCTGTTCCCAGGGGCACATGACTTGAAACTTCTAGGAGCGGCTGATCCCAAAGAGGTGGGGGCTAAGAGGAAATTTTTCTTGCAGACAGAAGAGAAATTCTTTAAGCCAGGAGACCTGCTCCCAACCCACAAATCACCGTGACTGCTAACTGTCTAGTAACAATCGTTAACATCTATATCCCTCTTTCCATTTTACAAAGCATTTTCACACACTTTGCCTCATTTAAATGCTCCTAACCCCAGGAACTAGGTGCCTTTGTAACAACATAAGTGGATGGCAGTGGATGTGCAGGGAACTGTCTTCTAACCCCATCTGGGACTCTGTCTGCCACAGCCCTAGGGTTCAAGGGTAGCTCATGCAGGAGGCTGGGGAAGTGCGAGATGCCCGTCAGCCCTCCCACATCCGCGCCGCTCAGTGAGCGGGAAATCTCAGGTGGGCTGGGGCCAGCGGTGCCGCCCATGCCCACCCAGCTGTCAGTCCCCACTCACACAGGCCGACAGGAAGGTGGGGAAGTTCTCCTTCATCATCTTCTCCAAGCCAGCATTGTCCATAGCATCTGAATCTCGAGTATATTTGTGGTACAGGTTGAGCAAGCCCACCAGCGTCTTCTCTGCTTCGGTGTTACTCATCTTTGTTTTCCAGTGAGCCGCAGGG
The DNA here is from genome assembly GCA_963574885.1 of Lepilemur ruficaudatus. NCBI lineage: Eukaryota > Metazoa > Chordata > Mammalia > Primates > Lepilemuridae > Lepilemur > Lepilemur ruficaudatus. The sequence continues at coordinate 1,847 of CAUYRT010035971.1, forward strand.
AAGACAGGTGGTCACTCGGCTTTGCTTTCCAACGTGTGAGCCTGTGGGGAGCAGGGACGAGACGAAATGGGCGAGGCAGGGAATGGCGTGCGGGATGGGGGCTGCAGAGGGGCTGAGACAGCAGGGCTGAGACAGCAGGAGGGATCTGGTATTTCTTTGGTCCAGGTGAAATTCAGAGAAGGAAATAAACGTTTGAGAAGGTGGAGGAAGTTCTGGAATTGTGGGCCCAGGGTGGGACATGTGGGCAGAGGGAGGATGGGGCTGAGCTGTATGAAGCGGTAGTATTTGGGGGCCCCTGAATTCGACACCGTGGGAAAGATGAGAGTCAGACTATAGATCTGTTAGCACTGAAATCGGGGTGAGCCTCTCCATCAAAACATTGCCAAAAAGAAAGGTGCAATAACCCCCTCGTTTTCCCAGAGCTCAATGTTCTCAGATATGATATAAAGAACCCAAGTGGTGCCCATCAGTGTGGAGCCACCGTCAAGCCAACCGTCACCTGCTGGGGGGAGGCCTTAACCCCCCTTACTCGGTGTGGTCTCCTGGACCTCTGGTCATCCGCTCCTGGTGCTCCCAGAGAGGTATTGGAGGGCTGTTTGTACTGTATGTTTGTACAGTCCCCTTGCTCCCAGCCCCAGGACACCCCATTGACCATTTTTCTGGACATATCCTATGGCTGAGCCAGAGGAGCCCCCAGAGCCATGCTGGAATAAAGACTGGTTTGGCAAGAGGCCTCAAGGTCGGGGATGCAAGTGGGGCCCGGAGGGCAAGGGGGCACTTGCTGTAGAGACTCTGTCCTTTCCCCAGCTCTAGACAGAGGGAGGACAGAATAACGGTGACTGGGGATCCCAGGGCCTGGGACAACAAGGACAGCGCACACATGCAGACATTGCCTCTGGGCCCCCCAGTGCCTCTGAACATCTTAAAGAGACCTGAGCCCAGAAGGCTGGGAGACACCACACACCACAGAGTAAGTGGGATTAAGGGCTGCAGCAGGTAGGGGTGGCCCTAGGAATCCTAGACTTGGCTCTGTCCCTTGGTTGCCTACGAAGACATTCTCCCCAGAAGTTCTTCTGTGAAGCTCTATGGGTATCGCAGAGCCCCCAAAAATCAAAACATAAAGGACATGGATTACCTAGTCCAGCCCCCTCATTGCCCAGAGAGGATGCTGAGGCCCAGAGGGAGAAAAGGAATAACTGTCCTGGGCCTGCACAGCCCAGGTGGGGACAAGCTGTCACCTGAGTCTCATTATCCTGACTCCCAGCCCAGGGGCTCCCCCTAACAAGAGCAGGGAGCAACGCAGGCCGGGACATTGCGCCTTCAACCTAGAAGAAGCAGAGAGGACGACGGGGACTCACCAGACCCCGAGGAAGAGGCACAGAGGACAGATGAGGGCTGTGCAGCAGGTGAAGGGCAGACCTTTTTATGGTACTCAGAGCTGGGCAGGGATCAGGGCTGGGAGCCTGGGGCTCATTCCATCAGCTGCCCTGACATGACACTGCTCTTGGTGGGGACTCGCACCCGAGACTCAGCCCCAGGCTCCGTTGTGCCTGCCCAACCCAGGCTCCATGCACAGTCCTCTTGCCTTTCCAAGTCGTATGGGGCTAGAATGGCAGGTGGTGACTGAGGGAAGGGGGAGGGCTGCTGTGCCCTGGGAAATGGAGCATTTGGGGATTTGCAGGTGGAATCAGAGTCTCTGATTACATACCCAATGAGTCATTCAACTCACTTTCATTAATTGTCAATAATTAATAATAAGTGGCTGGTATTTGAGACAGGTTACCACATGCAAGGCAGTCTGCTAAGAGCTTTGGACATGTTGTCTCATTTGGTTCTCAGAAAAATCCTGTGTGATGGGTATTATTATCCCATTTATGGGTATGGAACTGAGACGTTAGATAAATTTCCCACAAGTACATGCCTAGGAAATGGTAACTCCAGGATTTGAACCCAAGTCCTACTGACTCTGAAGCCCAACTGCTAGCACTCTGTGGAAATCTTGAGTCTCTGTTGTGTCCATCTCTGGGCTGAGCACACAAAGTTACCCTGGGACCTACCTAAAGAAGCCTGCGGTCCGGGGCAGTGCCCAGCAGAGTGATCAGGGCTCTGGCTCAGGCATGGCCCAAGGACCTCCGCTCTGGCTGCTCCATGGTCTCCAGGCCCCAGACAGCAGGTAGGGAGCCTGTGATCTCCAGAGCCACACCCCTGCTGGCCACAGGCCACTCCAGAACGGACGTTTGCAGAGGAAGCTCTCATGCTTTCTGAGTAAAACCACTCTTACTGAAGACATCTTGCCAGATTCTCCCCAGAGACCCAGGAGAACAACTGGGATTTTAGCCTCATATTACAGCTGAAAGAACAAGGGTCCAGCAGGCAGAGTGGCTTGGCCGAAGTCACACAGGTGGGGATGGGCAGACTCAGGCCCAGGCCCAGGGCCCCGGGCTCCCAGTGAGCACCCTTGCTGCTTGGCCTCAGAGCCCCACACGGTTCCTGCAACATGCCAGGAAAACCTTGGTCCATCCCCCACAGAACCCTCGGGGGTCAGGGACAGGGCCTGTGACACTGGGTCCACCATGTGCCTGCTTTGTACTCCAAATTATCCCCCATGGGATGAGGGGGCCGGGATTGTTCAGTGGGCACCCAGCCAGGCACCCTGGTGCTCCTCACAGCTGTTCCTCATGCCTGCCTTGGACAGGGCCTGTCCTTGGGGCCCATCACATTCCCCCTAAACTGTCCCGCCCGTTCCCAGGGTCTGTCAGGAGGACCAGTGGCCTCCCTGACATTGAGGCTCCCTGGCTCTGCCCTTCTCCCTCCCTCTGTGGAGTTTTCCAGTAGGTTTTATAACAAGGTATTTTCTGCAAACACAATTGTATGCCGGAGCCAGCGATGTCTAACTGTAAAAGGCAGAGGAGCTTTGGGAAGGGGTGGAAATGGGACCACGTGCCAACCCCCAAAGCACCACCAAAGCCCTCTGGTTAAAGGCACAGGTTCCAGACATAGGTGCCGTATGACTTGTTAACTATGTGTCTCGGTGTCCTCATCAGTAAAAGGCATGGCAATGATATTAAACACCTCCTAGGTTGTTGTGAAAATTAAAGAAGTTAATATACGTGAAGCAGTTGGGGGAGTGACTGGCAGGTGGTATCTGCCGTGCATGCTTGCTGTTAGCATTCTGTTTATATTCAGGGAAGTGGCATGATGATGTATTACTTTTACTACCTTTCCCCAGCACAGGTGGGGTAGGGCTTCATCCCTAACAGAAAGGGCAGAACCTCCTGCCTGTCTCAGAAATGCAAGGTTTCGAATGATGGGCCAAAGTGGTGGACTAGAAGCAGCCTACGCATGCTGCTGTCTCAGACAGGATAAAAGGTGGCAAGCACATACTCACCTTCAGATCGACTGTCTAAGAGAGAGAATTGGAATCAACAGAGAGGAGACAGGAGGCATCCAAAGTGAAGGAGAGGGGAGTGGGGCAACCCGCTCAGCAGGATCAGAGGGACCTGGGGAAGGCGCCTGCATGTGGGGAAGGCGCAGAGCAGAGAACCTGGGGTCTCTGCGCTGCAATCCAAGCTGCGGGAGGCGCCTCCACTGCTGCAGGCAGCCAAGCGACACAGGAAGCCGGCTGGAGACTGTGCAGCGGCATCGCTCGGCGCAGCAGGGTCCCGCTGATTTTAATTATCAAAGCTCAGGGTGGTATTGGAGGCCCCTGAACTTTTGGTGTCAAAAGTGAGTGCACCGTCTGGGGGATGGTCAGGCTTGAGGCTCTGACTGGAGAGGGGAAGGGGGCAAGGGCAATGTACATAACCTTAGCATTTGTACCCCCATAATATGCTACAATAAAAAAAAAAGTTAAAAAAAAAAAGTGAGTGCAATCTTGGGGACTGTGCTTCCTCTCCCTCTAAATCAGCCAACCAGGGTATGGCTTTGTAGATATAACCAAAGGAACCGAGAATGGATGGGCACAAGCCTGAGACCAGCCTGAGACCCGTGGAAAAGCACTTCCTGTGCCCAATCTCCACACCTGAGCCAGTCCCAGGCCCAGAGCCCATCTAATTGAAAGAGAAACCTGGTCCCCATAAAGAAAGACCATATAGTATCACAGAAAATGTACGTAAGAGTGATTTCCCCAGCCTTCATGTAAAGGAACCCACGACCGTTTACTTCTGCTTGGCCACTTTAGGTGCCTTGTGCCAGTACTGCAGTAGGCAAAAAAAAAAAAAAAAGCATAACTTCACTGGACGAGTAATTGGTCCTGATCACCGTGTAGGATGGCTACTACACAGTGGAGGCAGGAAGGAATAATTCTGGCACTCGGGTGATCCACCGGGATATCAATTGTTATTCCTATGTCCAGTTTTACACGTAAATGGGTAAGTACAACAACCAAGGCCTGATCAGGGCACAGGAACCAGGAGCACACGTCACTCGGGGCTGAGGGTCTGGTCACCCCACCAGCCAAGCCACCTGACCAGCACAAGTACCGGCCACTAGCAGAGAAATCTAGAATGGGTGGCAGAGGAGGGAGATGATGAGCATCAGCTGTGACCTCAAAAGCAACTGCAGCGGTAAGAGCTATAGTAGCTCACTAACTGGCAGTTTTTCCCAGAAACCACAACCAGCTAGAACTGGAGAAGCTATTCCAGGGTGGAATGAATTTGACATGAGAAGCGACTGGCTCTCAGTGGGTACAGGGGTGGCCCGTAGTAAATGCCCACCCAGATGCCTGTTGCCTGGTCCCTGTGCCCACGGCTAGCTTCTATCAGGGTTGGCTGCTGATCGATCACAACTGCACCCTCTCCTAGGAATGGCCCTTGCTCCAAAAGAGCCTCCCGGTCGGAGAATGACTACAAGGCTATGCCTTCCCCAGGGGTGGTCTGGAGTCAGTGATAAATGATGCTGGGTCCAAATGGTGCAGGCCTAATCGCCTCAAGGTGGGATAACTCTGTGGTTTCATTCATGCGCAGAGCTCCTGTGGAATTGTACCAAAGCTGAGCTCCTGCCTTTGTCGTGCTTCTCCCCCTGTCCTGTGCTGCTACCCTCACGTCCTTTCAAGCTCCACTTGAGCACACTCCCTCAACAAATCACGTGCACAAGTGGAGACCAGATTTCCTAGTCTCCACTTCTAGGAATTCTGACTGTCGACCCATATATGCTCTATTGGTAATATAGACAGGGCGCGTGTAAGCCGAGTGTCACATGAGTATGAGAATCTGATAAGAAAGGAAGATGGTCCTAGGGCAGCATGACATGAGCCTCAAAGACAGGGGAAGGGGACAGAGGTGTGGGGAATAGTGGGGAAATGGTCTGAGCATGGTCCTGCTAAGAAAGATGAATGCTGACCCTGCCAGGGCCTGAAGGATTTAAAGACATTAAAACTGGGAAGAATTAACAACCCCCTGGGGAGAGAGCACAAGAAGATGGGCATTTTTTGGCAAGGGGCAGCCATTGCATCATTTTTATTTCTGCATCCTCCTTGCCGAGCTGAGTGCCAGGCTCAGAGATGAGCAACACCAACTTCTCCTCCCTGCCCCTTCACCTGATGCTCCTCATCCATGAATGATCACCCCTAAAATATGGGCTGGAATCGGCTAGACTTGTTACCAGTTTCATGTGTGTTGTAAAGTCTCCCGCCCTAGACCAGGAAGTGACTCTTTTGCCCTTGCATCCCCAGTGCCCAGCCGAATGCCTGGCCTTTAACAAACCATATTTGAGAGCGAGAACACATCTGCTCACACTGATCGCAACATGCACACACAGGAGCAAGGCCATAGCTGCAGGGGCCAGGCCCCTGGTGCCCCTCGACTCATTAAAGTGGTTCAGAGAGCAAGTGCCCATCTGGCCCCTGGCACGGCCCCAGGCAAGAGTTCTAGTTTACACCCTGACTGAGGCTCCCTGAGCTGGGTGGGAAGCCTGACTCCAAGTATAGGAGCACAGGTGAATCTCAAAGCCCAACAGAAAAGGGTGATGCAAGCCAGTCTCCAGGTGCTGGGGGGAGTGACCTGGGAGCAGACAGTTGCTGGAGAGGACTTTTGCATCCAGTGGAGAATCTACAAAGCAGTTAACCATCCACTTGCTATTCTAAAACACACACAGCCAAAGAAAAGGAGGAAATAACCCAGTAGCTGGTGGGAATAGACACTTTATTGTTCTTGGGGTCTCTGGAGTCCCCTGGGCTGGGCTGCATCACTGGCCTCCCCCAGAACAAGGCTCCGCTCCGTGGCTCTGTTTGTGGTAGTCATCGGCTATGTCCCCCATCAAGGAGAGAAACTCAGAAAATTTTATGTTCCCATCCTTATCCTTGTCTTTTTTCTCAAAGACATCAGCCAGGTAATCTACACCCTTCTTTTCCTGTGAGGACAGAAACATACAAACAAGAAAAATGCCGTCACACATGAGACTTGAACTGGGGAAAAGAGGAGAAGTGGTATCCTGTGGCCGGAGCAAGGCAAGGGGTAAGAGGGAGAGGAGCAGGTGGAAGACAGAGAGCAGCTCTCCCGGCGGCTCCCAGGGGTTCCTCAGCTGAAGGACTCCACGATGGGAAGCACTGGGGCTCTGGGCAGGCTCTGCTCACTCTTAGCAAGGGAGTGAGGGACCCTCATCCGCCAGACCCACCCTCCTGCCCTCCTTGCAGGCGCTGTCCTCATTCTCCCTGGGGGCCCCACACAGGCTGACCTGACCTCCTTCCTTTTCTTGTAGTCTACTCTCCTCCCATTCAACTTCCTTTACATCCAAACGTGTAAGTTCCACTTTCTCTTTCCATAAGGCCCAGCTCTCTGGTACATTTCGCTAATAAGTTCAATGCATTTTAATAGGGAAAAAAAATCACCCAGCATATGAATGAGCTCTGCCAAATACAAGGGGTGATGCTCATGTCATCAACATTATGATTTCCACTGAGCTCCAGCCTGGCAAGGCTCCACGTGAACCCAGAGAAGTGACTCTAATAGAGGGAGGAGGATATATTAGGCAAAAGAAACAGAGGCTCCGAGAGCGTAGGTAACCTGTCCAGAGCCATGCAGCAGGGCTGCCCCAGGGGCAGGACAAGAGCCCAGCCCTCTGACTCTGAGATCCAGGCTCCCTCCCCTTCATGGTCCGTCTCCCCATTGGGCTGGTCCTGCCTGGGGCTGGGAGGGCTGGATCAACGAGGCACACCGGGCTCAGCATTACCCATAAAAACAGTGGATTCACCTACCAGACATGAGTCCTCAGACATATCAGAGCCCATGCAACCTGCCCAAGCATCACTAACCCATTGGCCCACACAAATACAAAACCTGTTCCTGCCCAAGGCAGGCCCCTCCTGACTCACACAGGCACTGAGGAAGTTGGGAAAATTCTCCTTTATCAACTTCTGCAGTCCAGGCTCGTCGATCGTGTCATCATTCCCAGTGTACTTGTGAAACAAGTCGATCATGTCCATCATGGACTTCTCAGCCCGAGTGGTGCTCATCTTTGCTTTTACTGGGTTGCAAGAAATAAAGACAATGGTTTTTTTCCTTGTCCACTAAGTGAGGGTCTCAAATTAAGACTATGATAAGGGGATTCTGTGTGGTGGGACGAAGTGCCTCCACATGGGGAGGGGAGGACCACGTCTGCACCTGGACAGGCACCGGCCAAGGACAAGAGGGATGTAGGAGAACAGCAGATATCTGCCTACGGGTAGGGCCAGAAAGAGGCAGAAACAGAGATCCTCGGGGTCAACAACACACAAAAAAACCTAAATCCTGAGGTGGGATCCCTAGCCCACCCAGCACGTGGCAGGCCCACCCTTCAGACAGCATCAAACCCACCTCCTTCAACTTCACAGTCAGGTGAGCATCACAGGGGCAGGGAATGTCTTTGGTGGTCTGGTCTCTGACCCTCCTGGGCTGCTACAGGAATAAGGGCCCCACCCTGACTCTAGCGTGAGCTCTGCATGGAAAGATGTGTGCAGGCTCCAGGGATGGGTGTGAGTGTGAACATGAGTGTGAGCAGAAAACACAGCCCTGTCCGGACTGTGGCAGAGGTCCTCCTGGACCACCTCGGAGTGACACAGAGGCACTGGTGACCACAGTTGGCCTCCAATTAACATGAACAGAAATACCTGCCCTGCTTCTGAAACTATTGGCAGGAGTCAGAGCTGGAGGGTCCCTCCACCTCTGTTTCTGGGGATTATCTGCCCTCTGTTCCTCTCTTCTCTCTAGATCACCAAGTCTCGATGGTTTTTACATAAAGAGAAGGTCTGACTTCCCAAAGCAGGTTCTATGGCCAACAGTCACAGTCTAGGCTGGACTGGACCCCAAGCCAGAGAAATTGGACACTGTAGCTCTCACATCCCACACATTCCAAAGACCAGGGAATGGCCTTGGCTCACGCATGTGGACATCTGATAACAAACCATCCTCACCTCCCGATGCAGGAGGAAGCTCACTAAGCAGAGTGCCCCCAAGGCCTTTTGGAAGCTGTGGCCAAAGCCAGGGGCTGAGTTCTGTGCCAAGAGGGTCACTGGGTATTTCCTGGGGTGGGGTTGGAATAGGAGGCCTTGGCTGATCAGTACCCTACATAGGTAGGGATAGGTCATCTCACCAGGGCTATGCTGAGTGGCAGTCCCAGGCCAGGGCTTAGGAGAGTCTTCAAAGCACTCTCAGGGGCCCCTTAGCCCTTGAACAGGGTCAGGGACGGGGCTCAGCAGCCTGGACCCTGACAGAAGGGTGAACCCAGGGACAAAGAAAATATGGAAGAAAGGGTGGGCCCTGTCCTCAGCTCCCACTGGGGACATTTCACAGGAGTTGACTCGGAAGATCCAAAAGGAGCACTGGGAAGGGTCTGGTCCAGTCACCTCCTTGTACAGCCCCATGGGTGGCAGAGCTGTGACTAGACCCCAGGCTCCTGAGTCCTCACCATGGCCTTCCCCTCCTGCAGGCAGCAGAGCAGCTGGGCACTGGGCCCTTCTGGAAAAGGCAAGGACGCAGGTGCAGACTTACCAGAGCTAAGGAAGCGTCACGAGAGAAGGACGAGTGAGATGTGTGTGTCAGGACAAAGAGTGTTCCTTTTATGAGGCTCAGGCTGGCTCCTCCCAGGAGCTGGGAGCTGTGGAGCCACCTCTGCCACCAGCTTCCTGGAGTCTTGCCCCACTTCAGGTGGGTGGGACACACCTCGGAGGCTGTGGTGAGTGTTTCCCACCAGAGTCCTGAGTAAGCAGGTTCTGCACCTCCCAAGAGACTTCACCTGGAGACTTCTCCCGCCACAACCTTGATCTGGGGTGGGGGTGGCCAGTGGTGTGTCAGAATAGGACAGGGGATGGGGGAGAGAAGGCCAGGTTGCTGGACCCACAGAGGATGGAGTTTTGGACTCCGGAAGGCAGCATGCTCTCTGTACACTTGTTCCACCAACTTGTTCTGACAGCTAACTGTAACTGCCACCTGCACCCACTGCACATTCCAGCCTGCCTGGATCAAGATTCCTGCTGTACCTACATCTCCCTTTGGTCCCTTCAACCCCATGAAGTAGGTGCTGGTATCCCCAATTTAGGAAAGAGGAAATTGAGATGTGAGCAAACATCCCGAATTTACTCCACTAATAAACAGCAAAGTCGGGAAATGACCCTGGAAAACCCTGATTCAAATCCTAACTCCTGTGCCCTCTACTAAACCTCCTGGGTCACACCAGGGCCTGCCCTCTGGGAACTCAAAGTTCAGGGAGGAAGGAGGGTCACTCCACTGCCATCTTCAGGTCATATCTTCCCAGGGGTCTGGGGAGAGGGGTGGTCTGGTGTCAGGACCCACAGGGACCGTCAAGGGATCCAGAGAGGGTGGTGGGGTACACAAAGTCACCAGCGGAGGAGGGGAGACACGGGTCCAGAGCCCTGAGTACTGACATCAGGCCCCCACTCTTGAACCTCATCTCACAGCCCCAGGGGTGCCTGACCCACACTGGGCCCCACTGCCTGGATTCCAGGGTGCAGTGACCACTGCAGAATGGGCCTGAACACAAGGGTTGGGTAAAGTTTCCTCACAACCCCATGGTGGTGACTTCCCAGAAAGTCTCCACTGTCCTTCCTTCTTGCTCTATGCAAAGCAGTGTGTGTAGGAGTCGATGATCGTGCCCTCGACTCTCATGTGCCCCAACCTGCTGCAGAATGTCCATCCCAGGTGTGGGAACCAGGAGCCTGGATGTCAACAGCAGCATCCCGGGGCCTCAGGGGCCAGCCCTGCTGACTCACTGAGGAGTTCCTCGTCTGCCCTCTGCTCCCATGAAAACTCCACGTGGAGTGAGGGAGCTGGTGCAGATGCGGACGCCCCGCGACCGGCCCCACACTGAGCCTGGCCGCCCGCTCCCCACACTGTCCTCACGCCAGCCGAGCCCCCTTCCCCACTTACGTCCACACTCCCCAGCACCAGACCTCGCTGGCGCCCCATTCAGCCCATCCTCAGCCCCACCCAGAGGCTTCCTGTGAGGAGACACAGGAAACTTGGAGTGGGTGTCACCTCCGGCAGGGGACCTGCGGGCCAAATGGTCAGGGGAGAGAGAGAGAAACTACAAAATAGCTTGTAATTTTTATATTTAAAATTTTTCTCTTGTTCAACCTTTTTCCTCAGGCTCAGAGACTGTGTTATTCATAATCCTCAACTCTTGAATTTAAACATCAATCAATCATTCCTTGCAAGTCTCTCTCGTTTTACTCCATTAGTTTATTTTCCTCTGATCTCCACTCCCGTCCCACTGCCCCACACAGAAAATATAATGTGCTGTCTCCATTTGTACGTGTTCTTGCAAAACGTGTGTGATCACTATGGTCCATGTGCTTTTTAAGTATTTTATGAGATATATCCACCACATGGAAAGGTACCCAAAACACGGATGTACAATGGAATGAATCATCTTGAGTACCTGTATCCATCAGCCAGCTCAAAGATTCAAAAGTAGCCGGCATCTCCTCCTACTGCTGCCCCCTCGCCCTCTCCCCAAGACAACCACTCCCTGGACCTTGATGATAAGACTTTGTCTTTATTTGACTTATACTTTTACTAACTAAGCACACATCCCAAATGCTGTAGTTTTGCCAGCTTTATGCACTTTAAGAGATAGAAAATATACTCTATATATTATTTTCCATCTGCCTTTCTTTGCTCAGTATTAAATGTATTAAGGTTTATGTTACAGCATTTGTTTCATTGTTGTATAATATTTCTATGAATATGATCATAACTTCCAGTAATCTTCCTCCGATGCCATATGTAGTTCATTTTCTATCTTCTCCTCTCTTGAGTGGTTTCTTGCTCAGGCGACCAGGAATTTAGGCCAGTGACCTACCTTCTCCTGTTTCATCAGCCCCCATCTGGTGAGGTAAACTGGAAGGTCCCAGGTCAGGCCCTGGTATGTGTCAGCCCTGGGTTGTTTAGGGAATGAGGAGGGAAAGAACCTTGGGACAGAGCCCCATGCCCCATGAAGCAACTTCAGATCATTCCTGCTTGCTGCCAAATCCATCGGTGTTGGCAGCTATTATCAGCAGCCAGTCACACTCCAGCATCATCTGCTGTCACTCACCAACCCCAGAAGAGCTACTGGGAATCTTCCAGTGCCTCAGCCAAAAAGGCCTTTGGCAACTTCGACTACACAGCCAGGTCAATTCTGTCTTGGAACCACCTCTAAGGCATGTGTTCCCGGGCCACTCTCTCATCTTACCCCTGTGGCCTCTTGGACCTCAGCTTTCTTAGCCATTTTCCACTGAGACCTGGTCCCATTCATTCCATCTACAACATTTAATAAGTGTCAGGCACACACTTTGCTTTATGTTGAAGATAGAACAGTGCATTAAAAAGAGGGGGAGGGGTGAAGGAATTTATCTCTCCTAGAGATGCTCACATTTTAGAAGAGAAGGAAAAATAGAGCCTGTAGCTGCTCAGCAATGCATGATGAGGCACTGTTGACCCCAACTTATTCAGGGAGGAGAGATGGGCAGAGGAAAGCCAGGCTGGATGTAGCACTTGAATGAAGGCTACACCTAGTGACCTTCCAGCAAGTAGGCCAGGGAGAGGGACGTAGGCACTGACCTGTGGGCAAACACTCAGGGGCAGAAAAACACACTGTGTCACAACTGAAACAATTTTGATGAAGCCAAGTTTGGTGCTAAGGGTTTGGGGAGAGAGAGAGGCTTGGGACAGGCACTCATTCTGGCCACCCAGCACGCAGCCCCTCTTCCAAGCTAACTGATCCCAGTTGAGCTTGGGAGTCAGACTGCCAAGCGCCAGGAAGTGGGTCCCACTTGGTCTAAGCTACTCCAGGAAGTCCTGTCTCTGCTTTCCCTGCCTCCCTTGAGCTAAGAGTGACCAGGTGTGCCACTCAGCTCCAGCCAGGGAAACTGAGTTCTGTTGGGTGGGGTTCCTGGGAACTCTGCCTTCCTGGCTGGAGGGGATGAGGGCAGCTGGCCCTGCCCTCTGCTCCTCCCCCACCCTATGCGTGGGACCCAGCTGCTGAACACAGAGCCATCCTTCAGGAAACATCAGTACCCTGTTGACCCTGTGCATGCCCTGGATGCCACATGAGCCCTCTTCTAGCTCCGGACATGAACAGTAGCAGCATCTCGCCTTAACCCTGCCCTCTACCCCATGTCTGCTCCATACAAGCTGTTCTCCCAGTTCCCCAGCCTGAAGCCTCCTGCCTCAGCTTCGGTGTAGGGGTGTCATTCTTCTCTTAGCCCCAGAGCTCAACAGGAGGCCAGGCACTGACAGGGGCTCAGGCCATCTGAGGAGAGAACCACACAAAGGTATGAAAGGCCAATCCAAGAGGGAGAACATGACCCATCCTCCTACCCTCATCTGGACACAGCCAGATGCTGGACTGCAGCACATGGCAGAGGGGTGGTTCTTAGACCCTTGTTATCCTCTCTCCTTCTAGGAGGACAAAGTTCACAGGTGCCCCTCAAGTCACAGGCATATGTCTGTTACCACCTTCATGGCCTGCCTTGGGATCCAGAACGATACTATGGTAGGTGACTCTGGCCTGCCTCCCCCACAGCCTGTGGAGACAGCTGCACTGGGGTCAAGGGCAGCAAGAGGCTGGTGGGTCTCTGCTCCTTATTTCTTTCAGTCTTCAGGCACTTCCCTGCAGTTGGGAGAGGAAATTACCTTCAGGTTATCTTCCCTGTCCAAGGGAAGGAGCATGGGGCCATAAGGATGGGTTGAATCTCCCTCTGTTCCATCTCAGGTCAGCTGATCCCAAGGGTCAGCAGGAAGAGTGGGTCATAGAAGCACTCAGGACCTCAAGAAAGCCTTGATAGGAGCAAACATGGATGGGCCAATCCCATGCAGTGGGGAATTGGCCAGGGAGAAAACCCAGAACTGGGTCTTCTATCAAAGTGTACCTACAAGCTAAGAAGAGATTCCTCTAGTGAGCAGAGCTGTGACATTCCAGATCCCTGTGACTGTCTAAGACTCCCCCTAGAGACATTGTCACCTGTATTTTGGCAATGTGCAGACTCAGAGAGTATCCAAAAGTAGAGCTCAGTGTGATGGAAGCTTATCCAATTCTGACCCTTATTATACATGCAGAGATGCTGAGACCCAGAGATGTATGCGCCTTGTCCAAGTGCTGAGAGAGTGGCAGAGCTAGGTCTAGGCTTGACTTCCAGCCCATGAATGTTCCTCCTATGTAAGTGGGCAGCAGAGCAGACTGGTGCGATGAGCATTACCCTGGAGGAAGCAAAGGGGTGTACCCCAAATCCACCTGACTCAGAACCACAGAGGAGGAAAAGGAAGATCTGTGGAAAATAGAGATCTGGGCAAACGAACAGGACCTTCAGTGAGTCCCAGAGCTGGCCAGGTGTCTCAGGCCACGATCCATGGCTGTGTTCCACCTCCTTCCCAGAACATGGTGGCCCTGCCCAGAAATTCCCAGCAGAGCCCCAGGGCCTGCCCCACTCAGACAAACTCATCCTGAACCTCCTGCCCCACTGCAAACCCCATGGAGCTAGGGTAAAATTGGTAAGACTATGGGTTGGAACAGAGTTAAGAGGTTTGCTGAGCCTGCAGGACTGTGCCTTTGGGTGTCTCAGAAGGGAATATTGTTTCTGTTCGCCCATTCAGGAATAATACCTAATAATAAAAGGACTACCACTTGTGAACAATAGGTACCAAGCACTATGCTAGTGATTTAGTTTCCTAAGGTGGAAGCTGAGATCATTGATTTTAGATTGTTCTTCTCTTCTATTATATGTATTCACAGCTAAAAATTACCCTCTAAACACTACTTTTGCTGCATTCCAAAATAAGTTTTCGTAATTTGTATTTTCATTTTCATTTAGCTCAAAATATCTTTAAATTTCTCTTGAGATCAGAATCACTACCCGCACTCTCTTTTGGTTTCCATTTGCTTGAAAGTTTGTTTTCCAACCCTTGACCTTGAGTCTCAAAGCATCTTTGTGGGTTAGATGCATTTCTTGGAGACAGTAGATACTTGGCTTATAATGTTTTATCCACTCAGCCAGTCTATGCCTCTTCAAAGGACAATTGAAGCCATTCACATTTATTGAGAGGATTGATATTTGGGGTATATTTCTGTTCATATTATTGGGTAAGTTCTTATTGTTTTGTTTTATGTCTCGAGCCATTGTGGAATCCGGGTTCTGGGCTTTAACTCTTGAGTGTTTTTAATTTGGTGGTGTCTATTGTGCTGTTCAGTGTGTAATGCAGGTCTGAGTACTTCCTGCAGAGTGGGTCTGGTCTTCCCAAATTCCATCAGTGATTGCTTGTCTGGGACAGTCTTTATTTCTCCCTCGTAAATGAAGCTCAGTTTTGTGGGGTAAAAAATTCTAGGTTAATGGCATGGAATGTAAATTATACTACAATAAATTTGTCAAAAAAAATTCTAGGTTGGCCATTGTTCTGTTTAAGAAGATTGAGGATGGGTCCCCAGTTCCTTCTGGCTTGTAGATCCTTATTATCAGACCTTTATCGATGTGTAGCATGCAAATATTTTCTCCCATTCTGTAGGTTGTCCATTCGCTCTAAGGACAGTTTCTTTGACTGTGTAGAAGCTTTTTAATTTGATCAGGTCCCATTTGTTTATTTTTGTTGCTGCCGTGATTGCTTTGGCAGTCTTCTTCATAAATTCTTTACTTAGGCCAATGTCTAAAAGAGGCTTCTCCACATTTTCTTCCAGAATTCTTGTAGGGTTTCATTTGAGAAGTCTGTAGTTAGTCTGATACGTTTTTCTTTGCAGGTTATCTGTTGTTTTTGTCTTACTGCTTGAAGGATTGCCTCTTTCATGTTTACTTTGGCCAGCCTGATAATTATGTGCCATGGTGTTTGCCTCTTCATGTTGAGTCTCCCAAGAGTTCTATGTGCTTCTTGTATCTGAATATCTAGGTTTCTGGCCAGGCCAGGCATATTTTCCTCTAGTATTCCAAGAAAAAGATTTTCCAGCCCTGTGTATTTTCTTCTTCTCTCTCTCGGTGCTTGTAATTCTTAGATTTGGTTTCTAATCCTACATTTCTTGTATGTTCTGCTTTTGTCTCTTGCTTCTGCGTTCTTTTTCTTCATCTGATTTGTTTAGCATATAGGCATTATCTTCAAGCTTTGAGATTCCCTCCTCTGCATGATCCACATGTGTGTGTGCACACACACACAAACATACACACCCCAGCATGACAGTTCACAATGTCCATAGATCATACTCTGGTACAGCCTCCACTCTAACAAAATCAACATTTAGTGATGACCTCTTGCTTATGAGTTAAGTCCAAGCAGGAATGAATAGCCTGGGAACACTCCAAAAAAAGTTGTAAGCAGAGATTGTGACCCCAATTGCTTCCAGACTGAAAATCAGAAGAAATACATGCCAATTTCTTGATCTGGTGGAAAGGTCAGAAGGTCTTCAGATCAGCCACATTATGAGTTGTCTATCCTGCTCCTTTTCAATTAACCAAATCAAAGAGCTCAACATTTTAAGAAAAGGTCAGATCTAAGGAACAGCACCTGTCCTTGTTTGCTAGGATCCCTAGACACCAGTGTTTCAGTGCTAAAACTGGGAAAGTCCCCATCAAGCCAGAATGACTTGGTCAACCTAGTCCTAGTAGGTTGTTAGAGAGATGTGTGCACGTGATTAGACCACATAGTGCTTGTTAGCTCAACTGAGTCGAGGGCCAAAGTAAAAAGACATTGGCATCTTTATCACCAAGAACTCCCTACTAAAGGAGCACTCCATTTTCACCTGAGTCATGGATGTTGGTAGTGGAGAACAGACTAAAAATCTCTTCCCAAAGAAAACTAATTCCATGTTGGTGGCCCAGCGAGAGAAGATATCCAGGGGCCATTTGAAGATAGGACATTTTCAGTCAAGTGGGGAGAGCGAAGACCTGAGCCTCAAGGGTAATGGGGCTTTGCTCTTCACCTCCAGGCCTGTGGAATGACCTCTCCTTCTTCTAGAGCAGGGAAAACTGCGGCCAGGGCAATGAAACTGTGGGCAAAATGGAAGGGGAGGAAGATTGATTTAGCTCCCAAATACTTCTTTGGAACACTTTAACAAGCCTCAAGCCTAGATTGCTAATAACATAGCCAGAGGGAGGAGGATTAGTGGTCAAAGGGATAGAGCGGGCTCTGGGCACCCTGGGTATGTCTTTGTCCTCAGCTCCCATTGGGGGCATTTTCCCTAGTGGTTCACCATGACTGGAGACTCGTGGTGTCAACTTCTGAGCTGCAAAGGTTACCCAATACCATGATTTTACAGATGAGGACACTGAGACACAAGGAGGGAATGACTCATCCAAGGTCACTTTGTCTCATTGGTGGCAGAGCTGGTGAACTGAGGCAGGCTGATAAACAGTTAAAGGTAATTTTCCCTTATATTCAGGAACAGCCATGGGCTTTGCACTTGAGGAATCAAAGAGGCCTATGATGAGTCACTGAGGAGAAGGACAAGCTGGTAAAGAACAGGTACTTTTCTGGGGCCCAGAGCTGGCCCCCTGTGCCAGCATTCCACCAGCTCCCTGGACACAGTGCCCATGCCCAGCAACTTTCAACACAGCCCAGGGCCCACAACCCTGTCTTTCTGAGCCTTCTGATCCACCCCAAGCCCCAGGGCTGAGGCGGGGTAATAGAATATATTCAGTTGGAGCAGTGAGGAGGAGTTGCTGAGCCCCACAAAGCACAGCATTGTGCGTCTGGGGAGGAAAACATGGTCTCCCCTGGTTCACCTTTCCAGTCGTTCAAAAATACTAGCTATTAAGAACTACCATTTAAACACTCTGTTCCAGGCAAGTGACGTATACACGTGTGACTTACATGTGTCCTTTTGTTTAGTCTGCAGGAAAATCCTGTTAGGTGAATATCATCATCTCATTACACAAGTGAAGAAACTGAGACTTAAAATGGTTCCATGACATGGACAGGTCACCCACAGGGCGGATGCAAAACCAAACTTCAAACCTAGGTCAGCATGACTCCTAAGCCCCATTCTTTTTTTTTTTTTTTTTTTTTTTTTTTTGAGACAGAGTCTCACTCTGTTGCCCAGGCTAGAGTGCCATAGCATCAGCCTAGCTCACAGCAACCTCAAACTCCTGGGCTCAAGCGATCCTTCTGCCTCAACTTTCCAAATAACTGGGACTATAGGCATGTGCCACCATGCCCGGCTAATTTTTTCTAAATATTTTTAGCTGTCCAACTAATTTC
>CAUYRT010035972.1:0-51514 GCA_963574885.1 Lepilemur ruficaudatus
TATTTGGTTGGCCAATTAATTTCTTTCTATTATTAGTAGAGACAGGGTCTCGCTCTTGCTCAGGCTGGTTTTGAACTCCTGACCTTGAGCAATCCACCCGCCTCGGCCTCCCAGAGTGCTAGGATTACAGGCGTGAGCCACTGCGCCTGGCCTGTGTCTTTCTTAAATTCCTCTTAAGTTCTGCCACATCTCTGAGCTAAAAGTGTTTTCTCTTCTATTCTAATCTTTTTTTTTTTTTTTTGAGACAGGGTCTTGCTCTGTCATCCAGGCTGAAGTGCAGTGGCATGATCATAGTTCACTGTAACCTCAAACTCCTGGGTTCAAGTGATTCTCCTACCTCAGCCTCCCAAGTAGCTGGGACTACAGGCACACTTGGTTTTTTTGTTTTGTTTTGTTTTGTTTTGTTTTTGTTTTTAGAGATGGGGTCTCACTATGTTGCACAGGCTGGTCTCAAACTCCTGGCCTCAAGCGATCCTCCTGCCTTGGCCTCTCAAAGTGCTAGGATTACAGACATAAGCCACTTCCCCTGTCTATTTTGATTTCTCTACCAACAGTTGTGGTGGTACTCATGGTCATTATCCCTGCTGTTGAAGGAGGTTAAGTTAAAGAGGTAGTTGTTATTCCCTTTTTACAAAGACAGCTCTAGCTACTGGAAAAGGAAAGAATGTTTCTTCTTTACCATTCATCTTCTGGGGATTGGGTGTAGTGGGCTGAAACCAGGCAGCTTCCTGGGCAGGGAACATAGAATGTGCATAGCAGTTGCTTGGGTGCAGTTGGGTCTTATCTGTGAATGAATAATTTGATAATCATACAAGTGTTTCAAAATACTGTCCCTGGATAGATGATGAGAGGGCCTTTGGTATGAAAACCTTATGAAATGGCTAAGTTCTCAATATGGAGGACGCGTTCCTAGCTTGGGGTGAATTAGAATGGGATGGACGAGGCCGGGTGCGGTGGCTCATGCCTGTAATACTAGCACTCTGGGAGGCTGAGGAGGGTGGATTGCTTAAGGTCAGGAGTTTGAAACCAGCCTGACCAAGAGCGAGACCCCGTCTCTACTAATAATAGAAATAAATTAATTGGCCAACTAAATATATATAGAAAAAATTAGCTGGGCATGGCAGCACATGCCTGTAGTCCTGGCTGCTTGGGAGGCTGAGGCAGGAGGATCGCTTGAGCCCAGAAGTTTGAGGTTGCTGTGAGCCAGGCTGATGCCACGGCACTGTAGCCCAGGCAACACAGTGAGACTCTGTCTCAAAAAAAAAAAAAAAAGAATGGGATGAACGGTTGGGGAATAGGTAGATGTGAGAATGACAATACTTAATTACAAATATAGCCCAGGTGCAGCTGAGCTGGGCAAATGCTTACCTTATATCTCCCAAGAGCACTTGGCTGAACCTCAGTTTTGAGATAGGCGTGGGTGAGGCTTTGGGTAGGTTTGGGCTGGAGGGAAGGAAGGAAGATTAATCTTTATTGACCATCAGTTATGTATGTCTTCAGGTGCCGTTACATGTGGCATTTCATTCAGTCTCCTAACATCCTCGGAGATGATTATTTCCTAGTTCTTTTAAAGGTGATGAGAGACTTGCATGGAGGGCTAGTGAGTGGTAGGTGCTGCAGCTGGCAGGTCCATCAGGCAGAGCAAAAGCTATATTTTCTCCACTCTACCATGGTGGTGAGAATTTCTCTGAAGAACACTGGTGCTGATACTTTCCCCTGCAAGGCGTTTACTTCTTGAAAAAGAGGCCTAAGAAAGAGAGTCCCAGCTTTGTGCGGTGGGCCAGAAACAGCCAGATAGGATCTGCCTGACAGAGAACAGAGAGCCCTTTTGAGGCAAGTGGCCCTATTCAACAGAAATTGAGGTGAGAACATACAGATGGGTTTTATAGCCACCTTAATAAAGGTGACTATAATATATGCCAAGCACTGTGCCAGACCCATGATGCAGAAATGCGGTCCCCTCCCTCAAAAACCTATAGTCTGAGACCAGTGTCATTTGGATAGTGTGCATAGCAGATATGACCTAGCCATGGTACAAAGGGAGAAGATGTCAGGGAGGCTTCCTGGGAGGAGAACACCTGAGCTAAGCCCTGCAGGAAGAATCAGTGGCATCTTTCTCGCCACCTTCACTGTGGGGGTACTCATTCAGCTTACCACTCCCTCAACAAAAAGATGGGCCAGTACCCTGGCATGCTCCTCTGAGCATCTGCTTTCCTCCTTTGGCTTTACCCTCTGATGGCATTGTGGTTTCCTGTTATTTTTGTAGTTTTCCTGTTTCGCTTTGAAGAGAGAAAACCCTTCTGTACAATCACATTCTTGTTTTTATTTTATTTTTTGAGCTAGTCTTGCTCCGTTGCAGCCTGGCTCACCTCCTGCCTCAGTGATCCTCCTGTGTCAGCCTCCCGAGTAGCTGGAACTACGGGCGTGCACTACAACGCCCAGCTGATTTTTCTATTTTTAGTAGAGACAGGGTCTTGCTCTTGCTCAGGATGGTCTCAAATTCATGAGCTCAAGCGATCCTCCTGCCTTGGCCTCCCAGAGTGCTAGGATTACAGGCGTGAGCCACCACGGCTGACTGCCAGGAAGCCTTTCTGTGGAGAGGAACTCCCTCTTCTGCCAGAGCCTCAGGCTGCCTACAGAAAACAAAGTATTGATACTAGATAGCTTTTAGTAGTTTCCTTAGATATTCAGGTTCCGTTTAATTGCTAACCTTTTATTGTTCCTGGGATGAGAGACTTGTTCAGCTTGAACCCAAAGGACTGCTGCACTTAATGTCTGTATTCAGATCTAACAGCCACATGAGCTGCAAAAGACCCAGTTCACCACACCACATCACCCCAGGGAAAGAACAGAGCAGGACTAGAGGGGATGGTGGTCAGTGACAGTTTAGGAAGGTGCCTGTCTCCATCAGGTGGAAGAATTCTGGGAGTGAGAGAGGGCATATGTAAATGGGGACCCAGTCTCCCCTTGAACAGCACTGAGGATGTGTGACTTTCTTCTCTGAGCTACTGTTGAGGCTGCAGGTTTAAGTGAGTAAGAGCCAAGTATGCTACTTCAAATGACCTCAGTGGTGAGCCTTGCAAGTGAGCTATAGTTAGCTGTTCTTGCTGCTCGGCCCGTGGGCACAGTGACTGCTTTTTCCTCTGGGAAAATCTGATGAAACTTGTAGCAAATCGACACTGTGGCAAGAGGTGTTTAGATTTCCTAGAAGTTAAGCCACTGGGACCTGAGATGTCAGGGCACTGGGACCTGAGATGCAGCAGCCCAGCAAGGCAGAGGGTGCTGTTGCTCCAGACCTGCCCTGGTAAGCGGTGGATGCACCATGGGGTGAAGGATTGTGCTTGGGTGCCATGTTAGCTAGACTACCCTATGTGCAGGTCAGAAAGTAATGTCAGAGTCATTGGGTTACTTGTGATTCCACAAGCTGCTGCTCATAACTTGGAGAAGAAGTTGGAATTGTGATGAGGCCATGCTAAACCTCCTGAAGCATGAGCAACCTGTGGGTGTTTTAGAACAGACTTGGCCCCTTTCCTACTCATTTTTCTCTGCAGGAAAGCAATAGCCTTAGGCTGAGGCTGAACATCTCAGTTGTGGTGGTCTTCACTTCTCCATCTCTTTCCCCTGTCTGCCCACATCTAAGGTTTCTCTGTGATCACCATGACCCCTTGGGTATGCAAACAGGTGGCTTTGAAACAGGTTATATCTTTCTGTGCCTATGTGGTCATTCTACACACACATACACACACACACACACATTTATAGTGAACAAGAAAGAAATCTGAGTAACTGAAGCCTGTCTGTGCCTGTGCTGTTGTGCTGTGAATAGCAAGCAAGGCTGAATAGCTGAGAATAAAGTCCTAAAGTGCCTTTGACCTCTGTCCTAAAGTCTAGGCTCAAGAGAGCTCAAGTGACCAGCTCCCTGCAGCTGCTCCATGGCACCGACTTGTTCAACATTCCAAAGCCAGAGCCTCTTCCCAAGCAGAAGTTATCTATGGCCTCAAAAATAGGTCCTGTAAAAGCTCTCAAAGGCTTGTAGGAGATCAGAGACTCCTTTATGCCCAACAGAGGGGCAGTCAGGATCTCAGAAATATCCTCTTCTAGTTGTTCAGTACTCTACCTCTTGTCCTGTATTTTTTACTGTAGGAAGAGAAGAGAGAAAGCATCTCCCACCCTCCATGTCTCCAAGGAAGAGTCTTGTGTGACATCTTCTCTGGGTCATTTCTGTGGTTGGTCCCTCTGGATGTCCTCAGTGACTCCTGAGCTTTCCATCACAGATGGCTGGGGGTGAGAATGGGAGGAGTGTAGAGCCAAGACCATCTATATAATTTATTGGACCCAGTGCAACATGAACATGCAGGGCTGCTTATTCAAAAAGCAGGGGGAAAAGTACCATTAAAGGTACTAAAATATACTTTGAAGGGAGTAGATGGAAGTCTTGTGCCCACCAAAATGCCCATGAGATGTGCTGTGGTGCTGCCAATCTGGAATGGGGATGGCCACCGCCTCACCTTGCCCCAACACACAGAGGGGTGTGTGCATCTGACCCCAACAGTCTTTGCTTTTGCACTCAGGCCCCTGCCAGAGGGTGGCAGCAGATGGACCACCTTGGCAGGGAAGGGAAGGCTAGGTCTTGGAATGCTAAGCGGTAGGGGCCCTGGTGGTTGAGAACCTGTCCCTGGGAGGAGGGATGACACATGAACCTATACTCCGAGCCCTCAGCACAAGCTCCATTCTTCCACAGGACTTCACTTACAAAACACAAGTTTTAGTTTGGAGTCCCTCAGAGGCAAGGGTTTCAGTATAAGTAGCTTACGTATGAGAAGAAATGAACACTGGTGTAGGGAGGTGGGGAAGTGAGATATCAGGAAAGGTGCATCATCCAGCAAGTTACCACTTCGAGCACCTGAGAGTAATCTCACTGGGAACACTGAGCAACAGTGCGGAATGTGCCCTCGGCACTACCCACCTGAGTGTCGGGGAGCAGGACCGCCCAGGCCAGGTGTCTGCAAACTCTTTCCATAAAGGGTCAGATAGTAAATATTTTAGGCCTTGCAGGCCACATGCAGTCTTTGTCATGTTTTTCTCTGTTTTGTTTTTTTGTTTTATATTACCCTTAAAATGTAAAAACTATTCTTAGCCTGCAGACTACACAGAAAGAGGCCATGGACTGGATTTGACCCATGGGCGGTTGTCTGCTGACTCCTAATTGATACAATGGCAATATCAGCCACTGGTTGAGGGCTGCTTTTAGTTAGCATTAATTCCCATCACTTGTGGCCTGTCTTAGGCAGAGTGGCCTCTAATAGCAATAGAACACTTTCAGACAAAGAGGTTCAAGTGCTGGCACTTGGTAGTTGAGCTAGCATGCCCAGAAATAAGATCAGAGGGGATAAGTAGGGCACCCGTGGCCCCTGGGGATGCCTTGGGTGGCCAGATGCCGGGAGCAGGCTGTACGGGCATGGCAGCAGAAAGGTGTGTGGTACATGGCTGACAGGGACTTAGGGGAGACCAGTCAGGACAGAGCAGGAGAGGAGGGCTCTGATACTAATGCACCCTGTAAGCCATGCTGAGAAATTTGGACTTCAGTTCCATACCTAGTTAGTGGATAAAGAAGAGATTTCAAGGATGGAATCAGGGAGTCCATCCACGTTAGTATGCTACTCCAGGTAAAAGTTGATGGTTGCTTAATCTAAGTGTAAGCAATGGAGATGGTGAGACATGGTTGATTCTGTTTAATAGATATGGGGTTTTTTTTTTGTTTGTTTATTTTTTTTGAGACAGAGTCTTGCTCTGTTGTCCAGGCTAGAGAGCTGTGGCATCAGCCTAGCTCACAGCAACCTCAAACTCTGGGGCTGAAGTGATCCTCCTGCCTCAGCCTCCTGAGTAATTGGGACTATGAACATAGTCCCAATTTTTACTTCTGAAAATTCCCCCATACTTTCCTTCCAAACTTTGCTTTTTGGTCTAGAATTTGGTAGCCATACAGAGTGATTATTCCCTTCCTTGCCTGTTGCATTTTTGTAGAATCTTTTTCTTGGCATTTTTCTCTTACCTATAATTAAAAGGAATATTTCTGTTTTGTTTGAATATTAAAATTTTCAAACAAAACAAATGTAATATGAGGCAGTGTAGTGTGATGTTAAGAGCGTAGACTCTGGGCCAGTTTGCCTGTGTTCACATACTAGTTTTTTTACTTTGTAGAAGAGATGTA
The DNA here is from genome assembly GCA_963574885.1 of Lepilemur ruficaudatus. Lineage (NCBI taxonomy): Eukaryota > Metazoa > Chordata > Mammalia > Primates > Lepilemuridae > Lepilemur > Lepilemur ruficaudatus. The sequence goes on from CAUYRT010035972.1 coordinate 6,212, forward strand.
ACTTCTGCATACCTCATTGGGTTGTGGTGCGGCTTATGTGAGTGAATAGATGGAAGGCACTTAGGTTGGTGGCTGGCACATGGTAGGGGCTCAGTAAGAGTTAGAAACCACCATCACTGGTTCACAGAAACAAGCAGGTCTACTCTCAGTGATAAGAGTCACATTAGGGTTGAGTATGGGTACTTTGGCAACTCATAGGAAGAGGGGTCCCAAAACAGACTTTGAGCAAAGGAAAAAGACTTCCTGGGGAAAATGATACTATAGCTGAGGCCTCAAAGATGGAGTCATCTAGGAGAAGAATGGGCAAGCCTGTTCCCGCAGGTTCAGAGCCTCAGAAGCAAGAGAGGAGGTGACAAACCAGGGAGCTACGTGTGGTTCCAGGGCAAGGTTGAAGAAGGACTGTGGGCCATTTTAAGCATTTCAAGCTTGTGGACTTTTTTCTACGAGACGTTATCCCAAGAAAGGGGATACTTTGAAGTTTGCTGCCTTTCATTTTCTGCCTACTGGAATGTTCAGACTCTTGGAGTTCACAGTTACATTTAATAGTTCACATCTTGAGAAACAGGTTGTGTTTAGTTGGTGTGTTTTTGAATAGCTATTTTGTGGAAGCTGAATGCAGATGCATGAACTGCCTGGGTTCATCTTGTATAGTGGAGCTCCCGCAGTCTTAGCCCTGGGCCCTGTGACTCCTCTCTGCACCCAAAAGCCAGCGCAGACCCAGGCACTGTGCAGTGCTTTCCTCAGCAGAACTTTAGTTAAGTCCAAAAATAGCTTTTGATACCTAACCTCAAACTCCTGGGCTCAAGCAATCCTCCTGCCTCAGCCTCCCAAGTGGCTGGGACTACAGGCATGCACTATCTATATATTTTTAGTTGGCCAATTAATTTCTTTCTATTTATAGTAGAGACGGAGTCTCGCTCTTGCTCAGGCTGGTTTCGAACTCCTGACCTTGAGCGATCCGCCTGCCTCGGCCTCCCAGAGTGCTAGGATTACAGGCGTGAGCCACCACGCCTGGCCTGAACCTTGGTTTTTGAAAGCATCAAAAGAGAAATAACTTGTCCATATACAATGGAGTCTCGATAAGATTAACAGCTGATTTCTCCTCAGAAACCATAGAGGCCAGAAGGCATTGGGATTAAAATACTGAAGGGGGAAAAAAGCTTACAACCAAGAATTCTATATTCAACAAAACTATCCTTCAATAACAAAGGAGAAATTAAGATATTTCCAGATGAATAAAAGCCAAAAGAATTTGTTACCAGTAGGCCTCCCCTATAAGAAATGCTAAAGGAAAGAAGGCTGAAATGTCAGGCTGAAATGAAAGGACGCTAGACAGTGACTGAAACCATAAGAAAAAATAAGGAATAATGACTGGTAAAGGTAACTGGTAAAGTATTATAGTACTTTTGGTTTGGTTTGGAGCTTCTTTTTCTTTCATGATTTAAAAGACAAATGCATTAAACAATAATTATAGACCTATGTTAATGGGCATACAGTGTATACAGATGTAATCTGTGACAGTAACAATATAAAGGGCGAGGGGTGAATATGTATAGGAGCAGAGTGTTTATATTTTATTGAAACTAAGTTCCTCAGGCTGGCTAATTTCAGTTGTTTTATAATCTGGTTTGCTGACCCTTTTTTCTGCTGGCTCTAATCTGCTGTTGATCTCCCCTATAAGAACATTATTCAAACTAGGTTGCTGTTAAGCTTAAGATGTTAATTGTAATCCCCAAGGTAACCACTAGGAAATTAACTTTAAACATATACGGAAAAGGAAAGAAGAGAATCAAAGTGGCATATTACAAAAAAATCAAATACAAGAGAAAGGCAATAATGGAAGAATTGAGGAACAACAACAACAAAAAAAACAAACATGTAAGACATAGAAAACAACTAAATGGCATAAGTCTATCCTTTATCAGTAATTGCATTAAATGAAATGGATTAAACTCTGTTAAAAGGAGATTGGCAGATGAGATTTTTAAAAAGCAAGATCCATCTATATGCTAGTCTAAGACACTTTAAATATACACTGTAGTTTAGATATAAGAGCACAGATTCATGCAAATAATAACCAAAAGAGAGCTGGAATGGCTATATTATCAGACAACATAGACTTTAAATCAAAAGTTACAAGAGACAGAAGGACATTATATATTGATAAATGTTTCAATACAATAATAAGATATAACAGTTATAAACACATACACACCTAATAACAAAAACCCAAAATATATGAAGCAAAAATTGACAGAATCGAAGTGAGAAATAGATAATTCTGCAGTAATAGTTGGCGACTATCCTCCACTTTCAGTAATTGATAGAACAACCAGACGCAATCAGGAAACAGAGAACTTGAACAACACCGTAAACTGGTTAGGTGTAATAAACATGTACAGAACACTCTACCCACCAGTAGCAGAATACACATTCTTCTCAAGTGCCCATGGAACATTCTCCAGGATAGACCATGTGTTAGGCCACAAACAAGTCTTAATAAAGTTTGAAAGAGTGAAATCATACAAAGTGTCTTTTCTAATCACAGTTGAATGAAACTAAAAATCAATAGCAGAAGGAAAATTGGAAAATTCACCAATAATTGGAAATTAAACAATATGCTCTAAAACAATGGGTCAAAGAAGAAATCAGAAGGGAAATTAGAAAATACCTTGAGATGATGAAAACAAAAACACGTATACTAAAACTTTGGAGATACAGTGAAAACAGCACAAGAGGGAAATTGATAGCTATAAACACATACATGGAAAAATGACTCAGGCCTCCTATCTAGAACATAGAAAGAAGAACTCAATAAGGAAAAGACAGCGAATTCAATGAAAAATTGCCAAAAGGAGGAGGCAGTGGTGGGCACTTCCTCCGTGGGCTGTGGTGTACTGCTGGGGTGCGGAGGGCACTTGCGGACTCTGGTTCTCCCCACACTGGCAGGAAAAAACTGGAGCTAAGAGGGAGCAGTGTTTTGAAAACCTGTTTCTGGGAACAAAGCACCAAATCTCAGGCCAGGGAGGCATGGCTTTGAGGTGACCTGGTTGGCGGAGAGGCCTAAGGGACCCTGTGTTTAGGGAGACAAGTGGCAGCCAGGCCTTGATGAGCAGAGGTGGCTCCGGAAGGGGATGACCCCTGGGGCTAAGGTGACCACAGGATGATAACTGGATGACCCAGGCCTCAGGTGGCTGGTGATCAGACAGGCACAAATTGGGAGTGTGAAGCTTGGACTGGCAGGAAGTGGCCTGGGAAGTCTATCTCCTGGGGCATCATGGGCTTTGATTTGCTGTAAGTCAAGTCAAGTCTTTTCCTGCTTGGGATTCTGCTGCTTGTCTGAGTCAGTCTCCTCCCATTCCCTCCTGCTTATCCCCTGCCGTGTGCTTTCCTCAGCACCTCCTGCCCCAACTGGAATGTAAATTTTAGGGGAGCAGTGATCTTGTCTGTCTTGTTCACTTCTGGGCCTTGCACAATGTTTGGCCTGGAGTTGATGTTTAAATATTTGTTGAGTGAAGGACTACTGAGAGAAACCACCAGGCTACTGGTGGCCCGTTATTGGTAGCACCACCCCCAGAACTGGACAGATAAGAAAGGAGGTCCCAAAAGGGAGAAGGAGGTGGGAGAAGCAAACCCTGCTTAGATCTCTCTGCCAATGGAATTTCATCTTGGCTGTTTGTCCTCCTCAGGTTGATCATATTTGAGATTGCAGGGTGATAGCTAAAGGGGAAATGTCAAGGTGTAGTGCCTTTTGTGACTCAGCATAAGCAGGTTTCCATCTTTGCCAAAGATACTTTTAAGTTGTAGTAGTCTCAGGTACAATTTGGTTTTTGTTTTTTTTTTTTTTAGAGACAGGGTCTCGTTCTGTCACCCAGGCTGGAGTGCAGTGGCACAATTGTAGCCCACTGTAACCTCCAGCTCCTGGGCTCAAGTGTTCCTCCCACCTCAGCCTCCCTAGTAGCTGAGATTACAGGTGCATACCACCATGCCCAGCTTCATGGTCTTTTTAAATGGAGCAATTGCTCAGCCATCTGAGTTGGAATCCTTTTGGATTTTTATAGTTTCCTCCCAGTTTTTTAATCCTTGTCTTGTACCTAACTTGACAAAAATTGTTTTATGTTTCATTTTCAGCATCTTGCCTTTCTTGTAAGTTTTATATGACTAAAATACGTTTGAAAAATTCTTATCTAGATGACTTCTGACTTTCAGGTCTGAAATTTTATGATTCTAATATTTTGTACATTTGTACAGTCTTCCTAGCAGAGAGAATTTAGTTGCAACTGCAGTGGTTCTTATGTCACTGCTATCTCAGAGAAGACTCTACCCCTCATAATGTCCTAACTCTTCTCTCCTTTTTGTTCATCCCAGCTACCCACTGCTGAAGCTCCCCTTGCCAGGAACAGGACCCGTGGAATTCACGACTCCTGTGAAGGATTACTCACCCCCACCTGTGGACTCTGACCGCAAACACGGAGAGCCTAATGAGCAGCCGGAGTGGGTAGGTGCTCAGCATGTTCCTGAGGAAAGCACAGGGGTTAGGTGGACATTGGCCGAAGCAGGATTTTGAGAGTGAGAGGGAGGGTGGTTAGCTTCTGATTTGTGAATTCACGCAGTTGAACAGCTTTACAGAGGCACCAGAAATATTTAGTTATACATTTAATGAATAACCTTTACTGAAAGGAAACACTAAATGATGCAATAACAGTGTGGCTTTTCTGGAAAAACTGGGATCTGCAGTTGTCCTAGCTGTGGCCAGCTGGGCTTGGATTCATACCCCGGGCTGCTCACATACCATGTGCAGGTGCAGGGCAGTGTCCTGGCAGACAGGCCATCTCCTCTGTGCCCCTGGGCAGTCAGGAGAACACCTGAGCATCCCTAGAGTGTGCTATCATCAGAGTCCCAACACCGTCTAGTGTTTGCAATGTGCACCTAATTTTTTCAGATCCATTAGGTCCTATTTTATCCTCACGATCCAGTCAGGTAAAAGGTGCAGGGTTTTGATTTGTTTTTACAGATAAGGAAGCTAAGGTCCAGAGTGATTACATGGCTCAGGTATTCAGTTTACAAGGAGTCAACACAGGAGTGGAACTCTAGGTCTCCTGACCATAGCCCACTGCTTCTAGACCATACTGTTCTTGGTTGACTGTCTCTTGGGGGGAGCACTGATACAAATGAGCAAAAACAGTCTCCAGTTGAGGGGCTCAGGCATGGGACTTAACTCGCTATAAGTCTGCCCTCATGATTTAGAACTCATACAAGCTTGTTAGCTCCTCTCACCTTTTACCTGCCAGGTAATGGATCAAGTGCCCTTCCTTCATGTATTGTGCTTTGGCTCCTGGGTTGGTACTGGACTTACAGAGTCTGTTGTTGAGGAGGAAAACCAAAGCCCAGGGAATAGAGCTCATCTCCTACTTTCTGTCTGACAGTGATAACACATTCCTTCCCATTTCGTTTTTGGCTAATGTAGCAGCCAGATAACTTGTTACAAAATTGACTCTGCTGTTGCTGAAATAGAGATTGGAAAGATAGGTATGTGTTATAGCTACGCACGGTGTCAATGGAAGTGAACAAATCTGGTGTCGTGGGGCTGTGCTTATGAAGATCAGAGAGCACATAGTCTGATGCTGGCAGAAACCAGTTGTGTAGCTTCATGTCCCAGCTTGGCCGTTGGCTCACTGTGGGACCTTCTTGGTTAAAACTTTTACCTTTAACCTCCTAAAGCAGTCTTACCATATAAGGGAACTGATGGATGCCAGATCCCAACAAGGTAGCCTGTATTTGTGGATGTTTCTTGACTAGTAGAGTTCAGTGGGCCTGATGGTGTGGAATAGATGTTTAATGATAAGGCTGTAAGGGGATTGGTTTGTTTGTGAGCTCCTTAGTGCTTTCATTGGCTTGCAATGATGACATGAAGTGGGTGTGCAGAATAACTTGAGGGCTGAGGAATCAGAGGATTGTCCATTTTATCTCTTTCTGATTGGAGCCCCCATCCCGCTGGAGGATTATTGAGAAGGAGACTCAGGCCTCGGGGCAGTCACCCGGTGTCTTGCAGCTCAGTGGTCAGTTATCTCACCTCCACTGATTGTCCATGGTAAAAATACAGGCCAGCAGTACTCGGAGTGGTGAGGACTGTTGTAGTTTTGAGGAACAGAAAACTCAACCCGAACAGACTAAGTGAAAAGGGAATTTTTTGGCTCATATGACTCATAGCCTTGGGTGGGGCTGACTTCAGCATAACGTGGTTTGGGCTTCAAAAAGGAGTCCATCTCCTGGCTTTCTCCTGCCTGGGTCAGCTCCGCTCTTAGTCTTCCTGACAGCAGATCTGGCAGCTTCAGCCCCATGTTTTTGCAACATCCAATCCAGTGGAGCCTGAGAGGGATCTCAGCTGGCTCTGAATGGGTTTACTCGCCTATCCCCATCCCATGCCCTGTGGCCAGGGGTACGTGCTTCATTGTTGACTTCCCCTGGTTGTCATCACCTGGCTGAGATGAGAGAGGATGGTTTAAGGAAAATAAAGAGGCTCGGGCACTGGGCAGCACACTGCAGGCACTTACTCTCCACACCAAGGGACCAAAACTTCCTTTATTGCTTCACTGATTCCTCTATTGAACACTTGTGTATTGCATGTCATGGCTGTGGTGTGCCTAGCAGGATGATGTGGGGGACAGATAGAGGCTCACTGTCCTTGAGGAGATCTCACTCTGGTTGGGAAGGGAAGACAACGATTTTTAAAGTTTAAAATAAGTATATGTCAAAGAGACATAGGGACCAATTGAAAGAGCTCCCAATGGTCATTGCTAGAGCAATTTTTGCAATAAAGTAAACGAGTATTGAATTATAACCCAAAGTATAAAATAAATACCCATGAGTCCATCCTGAGTCTATAAGATTAAATAAATAAATGGGCAACAATAGACAAATATCCTGGGCAAAAAAATTCTAGATAATATATGCAGCTACTTCTCCCTCAGGGAGATGAAACATAACTCCCCACTCTTTTTTTTTTTCTTTGAGACAGAGTCTCACTGTGTTTCCCAGGGTAGAGTGCTGTGGCGTCAGCCTAGCTCACAGCAACCTCAAACTCCTGGGCTCAAGCGATCCTTCTGCCTCAGCCTCCCGAGTAGCTGGGACTGCAGGCATGAGCCACCATGCCTGGCTAATTTTTTCTATATATTTTAGTTGGCCAATTAATTTATTTCTGTTTTTTTAGTCAAGACGGGGTCTCACTCTTGCTCAGGTTGGTTTTGAACCACTGACCTCGAGTGATCCACCCGCCTTGGCCTCCCAGAGTGAACTCCCCACTCTTTTATTTTTATTTTCATTTATTTATCTGTTTTTTAAGAGATAGGGTCTTGCTCTATTGCCTAGGCTGGAGTGCAATGGCACAAGCTCACTGCAGCCTCGAACTCCTGGGCTCAAGCAGTCCCTCTGCTTCAACCCTCGAGTAGCTGGGACTACAGGTGTGCATCACCATGCCCAGCTAATTTTTCTATTTTTTTGTATAGAGGGGGTCTCACTCTTAATCAGGCTGGTCTCAAACTCCTGTTCTCAAGCTATCCTTCTGCCTCAGCCTCCCAAAGTGCAGGGATTACAGGTGTAAACCTTCGCACCTGGCCTCCCTACTCCTTAAGTATGGACTGTGCGTTGTGACTTCCTTCTAGAGAGAACAGTATGGAGGAGGGAAAAGGTAACTAACTTTACAGCAGAGAAACCTGACACACTTCCTCAGTAAAGTGATCAGGGTTAACATCAACAGTGAGAAATCCTGTTGATAGCATGTACTCTTGATATGTGAAGAGGAGGACACTTTATCTCTTTGATCTTCCTCCCCAAACCCATAGCCCCGGTCTAATCGTGAATAAAACATCAGACAAATTCCAGTTGAGGGATGCCCTACAAAATACCTGACCAGGATTCCTTAAAACTATCAAGATTAGCAAAAACAAGGAAGATCTGAGAAACTGTCAGAAGCTAAGAGAAGCCTCAGGAGACACAGCAGCTAAATGTAATGTGGCACCCTGGGTAGGATGCTGGAAAAGAAAGACTGCAATCTAAAACTAAGGAAATCTGAATACACTTTGGACTTTGGTTTTTGGAAAGAAGACTACAGAGATGAAGTGTCATTGTTTTCATATCCCTTGGCTTCCTAAATTATTATTTTTTCAATTTCCATACGTTAAGATTTAGTCTTTGTGCTGTAGAGTTCTTGGTATTGTCAGTTTTTTGGTTTTTAAAAAGCCGTTCTAATAGATATATAGAGAGATCTCATTGTGATTTTCATTTTCATTTCCCAGATGACTAGTGACTAGTGTATTTGCCTAACTTCCTTTGTGTAGTGTGTTCATATGTTGTGCCTATTTTGTATTGTGTTGTTTTGGTTTCTTTTCATTGAAACCAATTGTGGATCTTTCTGTATGCTGGAGGTGGTTTTCTTTTTATATAGCCCTCCTTCTGCCCTTTTGCTGAGGTGCTTCTCTACAATGGGATGATGGCTGCACCCTGCAGGTGCACATGTATGTGGCCTCCAGAAAGGACTTTAATCCATCCTGCCAGATCTTTGTGCTTGAGTTAGGTCCAGCCTGTGTTGGAGTCACTGTGATCAGTGGCTTCATGGCCACTTTTGGGGAAGGGCAGTTATCTCTGGATAGAGGGATGTTTTTAGCAGAGGAAGTAAAGAGCAAAGCAGAAACAGCAGAGACTTTTCATTTCCCAGCTGTATGACCTTGGGCAGGTTACTTAACACCTTTGTGCCTTAGTTTCTGCATTCATAAAATAGGGATGATAATTATACCTATTAATACATCATATGTTGTCATCCTATCATTAAGTGAAAGAATGCAAGGGCTTAGCGCAGTGCCTCGCCTATCGTTTGTATCCAACAAATGTTCATGGCTATCACCACTGTTATTATTGCCATTAATCAAGTCTGGCTGGACAAGCAGAGAGGAGGAGGAGGAGGAAGTTTCACATGCTTGGACTGCCCTGTGGTGTGTGCCAGGCGTGCACTCCCTGAGGCTTTACCCTCAGTTCAGTGTCACTTTCTCCAGGAAGCCTTCCCCAAGCTCTCTTGCAGCTATATGTCCTGCTTCTCCTCTGTGCAACCTTGCAACCTCTTGCAACCCTGTTGGAGTCCTGTTTCATTCAAATTTATATAGTCCAATGTTTTACACATAATAGAAGTTCAAGAAAGGTTTCTTGTTGGATAAAGAAATAGCTCGACTTACTTAGTAGACAGTGATTCTGCCGTTTTTCTTGGAGGTAGATGATAAGATAGGTGGGACCAAGTTGAATCCTGGGCTATGGAGTTTAAACTTCAATTCTATAGGCAGTAGAAGCCCTTCCCTTAGAGCAATGACACAGTGGAAATGGTGTGCTAAAAAGATCAATCTTTTTTTTTTTCCCATAGAAAAGAGTAGCAGAATTTTCTTTTCTTTTTTTTTTTTGAGACAGAGTCTGGCTCTGTTGCCTGGAGTAGAGTGCCGTAGTGTCAGCCTAGCTCACAGCAGCCTCCAACTCCTGGGCTCAAGCAATCCTCCTGTCTCAGTCTCCCAAGTAGCTGGGACTACAGGCATACATCACCATGCCCGGCTAATTTTTTCTATTTTTAGTTGTTTGCCTAATTTCTTTCTATTTTTTAGTAGAGACGGAGTTTTGCTCTTGCTCAGGCTGGTCTTGAATTCCTGACCTCGAGTGATCCTCCTGCCTCAGCCTCCCAGAGTGCTAGGATTACAGGCGTGAGCCACCGCGCCCAGCCTAAAAAGATCAAATTTTTTTTTTTTTATTTATTTCAGGGTATTATGAGGGGACAAACATTTTGATTACATTTTATGTCTTTGCCTCACCCTAGTGAGGGTTAGAGGCCTGCCCTTCCCTTCTACAATGCTCACCGTGTCCTTTAGTTGTGAGTTTACCCCCCCCCAACCCCCTAATCCCTGGAGAATATTACTACCATGTGCGCACCATAGTGTTAATCAATCAGTACTGGTTTGGTGGCGAGTACAACTGGAGCCTATTCTTCTGATCTTGTGATACCTCACTTCGGATAATGGGCTCAAGCTCAATCCAGGAAAATATAAGAGGTGCTAGATCACTGTGGTTTCTTATATTGAGTAATATTCCATTGTATACATATAACAAATTTTAATAATCCACTCATGAATTGACGGGCACTTGGGTTGTTTCCACATCCTTGCAATAGTGAATTGTGCTGCCATAAACGTTCGGGTGCAGATGTCTTTATTATAGAATATCTTTTACTCTTTTGGGTAGATGCCTAATAGTGCTATTGCTGGAAAAGATCAATCTTATTGAACTTGGAGAAGCTTGGGGACTGAGAGGACTGTGCCTGGGATGCCAACTCTAGTTTTTGTAGTTTTAAGGGATAATGGAAACGTTATAACTAATATATTTTCAGCTAGACACTTTGCTAGATGGTTCACATGCATTGTTTTGTTTGGTTCTTACAGTGATCTGGTGAGGTCTGAAATTTTATTCCCTTTTCCCTCAGTAAGTAAGGGACTAAGGCTTGGGGAGCATAGAGACCCTTGCCAAGGCGTGTAGCCGGGGAGTGATGGAACTAGAACCTGGATCCAGGTGGGTCTCCTGAGTCTGCTCGTCTCACCACACACCCTTGCCCACCATGGCTGGAGGATGAGGATCAGGAGCCTTTGTCTCCAGAAGAGCTGAGCGGCAGGAGTCCTGTATGTCATGTTCTGAAGGGAGTCCCAGGGTGTGTCAGGGTAAAGATAAAATACCTGGAGCTCTAGGTTGCTATATCTAAATATAAAGGAAGGATTATATTTTTTAAAAGCCTGAGGTCTCCTGCACTGGCCTGGCTGCCCTAGACCAGCTCATTATGGAAACCTGAACTTCACATCCTACTGGACAAGTCCACAGAGGTGGCTGGGCTTGTTCCATGCAGAGATTCCAAGGCCAGCATTGCAGTATTTGTGGTGGCTGCCTGAGACTGGACACAGGGTTTCAAAGAAAACCCTGGGCAGGGACCTCATGTTATAAACAGCGCTGGCCAGAGACCCCGGGAGTACCCAGGACCTCCTCTCCTCTCCCTCGCTGCTTGTGTTGGGTCTTTCCTTCTGTGTCTTGTTCTCACATTATTCAAAACTACCCAGAAAGGTTGGCTGTAGAGGAAAAAATGGGCTTGGGAATCATGCAGTCCTGGGTTTTAATCTTGGCTCTGCTGCCTATCAGCTGTGTGACCTTGGACACATCACTTTATCTCTCTGACCGTTGGTTTTCTTATCTGGTCCTTTAGCTCAGGGTCTCTCACTATAATAGAGCTGTCAGCCAAGGCTTCAGTCATCTCAAAGGTCAACTGGGGGAGGATCTGCTTCCAAGCTCACTCTCATGGCTGGCTGCGAACAGGTTCCTTGCAGGCTGTTGGACCAAGAGCCTCAGTTCCTCATGGGTGTTGGCTAAAGGTCCCCTCAATTCCTTGCCACATAGGCCTTTACAGAGCAGCTCACTATGTGATGGCCGGTTTCATCAGCGTGGTGACTCCAAAAGAAGGAAGCCAGTGGGGAGAAGGAGTCATAGTCTCTTATAATCTAATCTCAAAAGCGACATTGCTTTGGCTGTATTCTGTTTGGCAGAGGTAGTTCACTAGGTCCAGCCCACTCTTAAGGAGATGGGATTACACAAGGCATGAGCACCAGGAGGTGCAGATTACTTCTATTACTGTTAGAAGGCTGCCTACCACAGCCTCCATCTAGTTGGGAGTCTTCCTTGGCCCAGAGCCATCTAAACTCGCTAGCCCTTATTCTTCCTCCATCCCTCACTAGAATGCCACCTTTCCATGTTGGTTTCTCACTTGAATGTTAAGTAGAGATTGTGACAGAGCCCAGCACAGTGAGTAGCGGGCTCCGCCTACATCTTCCCTACCAGTTTAGTGCTCCTCCCCGCTCAGGCCTGTGTGGGTGTGCAGGTCAAGCCTGTGGCAGCTGGCCCATCCGGGAGCCTCTGTACCCACTGGCAGATGCTAGTGGGCTAAGTGTGGTGCAGAAGACAAAGTGGATGAGACCTTCTGTCCTCAGAGCCTTCACTGAAATTCAGTGTCATAAGCTCAAACTTCACAAAGGCCAAGTGGTTGCTTCAGGTCGTTCCTTTGTGCCAGGGTCCCAGGAGGTGTTAACTGGCTGTGCCTGGTCAGCATCTGGGCCCTTGCCAGTGTGGTAACCTGAAGTACGGCATTGCTAAAGGACCCAATGGCCGTCCCCTCGTCCACACACATTCCTTTTGGAGTTCCCAACTGCAGCTCAGGCACGGCAACAGCCCTCCTCCCTCAGCCAGGCCCGGCCCCTTCCAGCCTGTACCTCGCAGAGCATCACGCCTGCGGGCAGTCTTTCCTCGTCTCCACCTGACATTGTAACTCCAGAGTAGTCTCTCCAGCACGCTGCTTTCACTGGGTTGCCCTTCCACCTTAGAGACACTCAGGCTTTGCTTTGTCAACTGGTTATAATCCAGATGCTCAGTGTGGCTTCATCCTAGTCCACCTGTCATCTTCCCTGTGACTCCGTTATGACCTGACAGGACTCCTTCGTGCTTCCAGGCCACCTGTGCGCTCAGTGTCCCTTGCTCCTCAGATGCCCTCCCTGGCCCTCTCCCACCAGTCCTTCCCTATCCTCATGGCTCCTCTAAGCGCCTCTCCTAGCTGTAACCCTGCCACGACCGACCCAGCATGGTTTTAGGGGTGCGACACACTGATCACTGGGAGTTGCACGTACGAACACGCTTGTCACTTATGTCCCCATTGTAAGTTCTTTAAGGGTTGATGGCAGATTCTACTGAGAAAAATGTGTGATGTTCAATGAGAAGACCTGGGTCTGAGTCCTCGTGCCACCTGCCTAGAGCGTGAAACCCTAGGCAAGCGCGATGCCTGTGCCTCTCCTTGCTTCCCATAGGGCTGTTGGGTTCAAAGTGAAGTGCCCGACTGTTATTGCTAACATTTCTGTTGATCTCTGCAGACACTGTTCAGTATGCCTGTGTGCACACACATGTGAATGTGGGGTGAATATACATCTTCTTGATGCTGTAGGGTGAATGTTATTCTTTTTCACAGTGAGGAAATGGAAATCCAGAGAACTCAAAAGTCTTTCTAAGCCATACATTTGGAGAGCTGGGATTTAAAACTGAGTCTTCTGATCTTTGAAAACCACTGCCCTGTTGCAAGTGGCAAAACTTGGATCAGTAAGACAGGTGACATCCTTTTGGGAGCTCATGGTCTATTGCCCAGTGAACAGACATGTTCCATAAAGGGCTAGATAGTAAATATTTTAGGTTTTGCGGGCCAGACCATCTTTGTCACAACCACTAAACTGCCGTGGTAGCGTGAAAGCAGCCATAGACACTATTAATGGAATGGACACGGCTGTGCTCCAGTCAGCCGTGATTTAGAAAAGCAGGTGCCGGGCCATGATTTAGCCTGTGGGTCATAGGTTGCCCGCACCTGGTCCCACAGTGCTTTGCTAGTAGATGCCCTGTGACGAACTGGACCCATGTTTCTTCCTTTTGTGCTGAACTGACCTTTCTGTTCCCTCCCCCATTTCTTCTGCAGTATGTGGGTGCCCCAGTGGCTTACATCCAACAGATATTTGTGAAGTCCTCTGTGTTTCCCTGGCACAAGAACCTCCTGGCGGTAGATGTGTTCCGCTCACCTCTGTCCCGGGCATTCCAACTGGTGGAAGAGATCCGGAACCACGTGCTGAGAGACAGGTATGCCTCCCAGGGACTCCAGCCTCTCTGAATCCCAGTCTGTACTAAAGGGAGAGTTGCCATCCTTGGGGTAACTACAGTGAGCCCGCCAGCTCTGCAGAAATAGAACAAGCAAAAAGAATGGAGGGTGAGCCAGCCTTGAGTTTGTCAGCATCCTTGTGGGTCCACTGCGGCTGCATTTCTCCCTGGACCTATGCAGGTGGCACAAATGGAGCCCTGGGCTTCGTTCTTATGTCTCAGAGTTAGTGTCCACTGGGCTGACTCTGTGACATGCTGACTGAGAACTGGCTGACTCGTGATCCATGTGGCTTCCTGTCTGTGGGTTTCGAGATGTGAATGTAATGGTGGTGGCTCTGCTGACGAGGAGCAAGCTCTACCTGGGGATACCTTCTGAAGCCCCGGCCTAGGTTGTGCTCCCCAGCCCATCAGTAGGTCTCTGGATTATGCTGGCTTCACAGGCTGCGTCACTGCCAGGTTTTAGTTAGCTAATGGTATTGACAAATGTGGTGAACTGAATGAAGCTCGTAATTTTCACCCCATTCCTACTCACCCACTGACTTGGCCAAGGTGTTTTAGTGGGTAGGGCTATGCATGCTCCATAATGCCCACACTTGCCTGGCCTCAGAGATGATGAACTTTTGGGCTCCAGATGCACTTTGAAGGTCAGACAGCCACGTGATTAGGTTACTGACCACCTGGAAGTACTTTCCCTCACTGCGCTAATCATCAGGCTCTTTGGAGATACCAGGGTGCAAATGTGGAGCATTGAAAAACCCGATGACAGAGGGTTATCTGTGAGTGCAGTGGGGCTACCCTGTGGATGCAGACACAACAGGTGCCTTGTCCTGTCTCCTACACAGCTCTGGGACCAGGAGCCTGGAGGAGGTGTGCCTGCAGGTAACTGACCTGCTGCCAGGCCTCAGAAAGCTCCGGAACCTACTCCCAGAACATGGATGCCTGCTGCTATCCCCTGGGAACTTCTGGCAGAATGACCGGGAACGCTTCCATGCTGATCCTGACATCATCAGGACCATCCACCAGCATGAGCCTAAAACCCTGCAGACTTCAGCCACACTCAAAGGTAGCCTGAGCTCAGCTTCCCTGAGGACCTGCAAGGGTGCAGGTCACTCACCATCTCTTCTTTGATGGATGCTCAGGCAGATCAGGGTCTACCCCTTGTTTCCAAGGGTGAAGGTGGAGAAGAGGTCCTTGGTGGGGGCTCTGCAGTGGCTGTGGTTTCTTTGTCAGTACCTGCTGGTTTCTACCCTCAGACCTGCTGTTTGGCGTTCCTGGGAAGTACAGTGGGGTGAGCCTCTACACCAGGAAGAGGACAGTCTCATACACCATTACCCTGGTCTTCCAGCGCTACCATGCCAAGTAAGGCTTACAGTGCCCCAGGTTTCTGACTGGTCTGTGGGGTGACATGAGGCTTTGAGTGGTACCTGTTCTCAATGCCCCCTGGAAACTTAGAGCCTCCAGGCTTCCTGTTGAAATGCTTATATCTTTTAGATTAAAGGCTGCTGTCTGCTACATTTAAATGCCAATGTCCTAACAGCTGGCTAAGCGTAAGGGACTAAAGCAGGGCTGGCGATTTCAGTGTCCTGGCACAGAACTGCTCTGGTCCCTCTTGAGCCTAGGGCAGGTGTTCCTAGCTGATTACCACTGAGCCCCATGTGGCCTGAGTCCTTCCCAGTGGAGCCCTACAGGCAGCTCCCCATGTTGGCAAGGACATTTGAAGTGCTTCTATTGGAGTAGTTTAACAGGTTGGGAAAGGGAGACCAAGAAAGGAGCAGGGGGAGCTCCTGAGACAATTTTTCCGCATTTGTAATTCTTCCAATGTCCCTGGAGACTAGAGAGAAGCTTAGACATCACAGAGAAGTTCCCTCCCAACACAGGGGGAGGAGGGAGGCCCTGATGGACTCTCCTTCCAGGGACTGTCTTTGCCCGTGAACCAGGAGGGACGCTCCTTCTATCCCCCACTCCATTCCATGACCAGGTTCCTGAGTAGCCTGCGTGCCCGCCTGATGCTCCTCTATCCCAGCCCCAACTGCAGCCTTCGGGCGGAGAGCCTGGTCCACGTGCACTTCAAGGAGGAGATTGGTATCGCCGAACTCATCCCGCTTGTGACCACCTACATCATCTTGTTCGCCTACATCTACTTCTCCACGCGTAGGTCCATGGCAGGGAGGTTGGGGGCCTTCTCTAAGCTAAGTGGGCATTTCTGTATCACTTGCTTCCCTGACCCTGGAGGTGGCTTGGGGCAGGGCTTCATCCCCCAGCAGAGTCTCAGGGGCTTGAGTGGGTCCAGGGCTTTTCTCACTTCTCAGGAAAAAACCCTTCCTGGGTTACGGAAAGGTGTACCGTGTCCATAAGACTGGGAAGCATTCCTTGTTGTCCCTTTCTTTGGTTAAACCAGGAGCTTTCCCTTCCTCAATTGTTGCAGCAAACTCTGCTTCCAGGAGCTCAGTTAAGAAGGGCCTGTGTGGCCCAGGGGCTGGGGGAGGTGCTACCCTGATGTGCCCTCTCTGCTCTCCAGGCAAGATCGACATGGTCAAGTCCAAGTGGGGGTTGGCCCTGGCCGCCGTGGTCACAGTGCTCAGCTCACTGCTCATGTCTGTGGGGCTCTGCACACTCTTCGGCCTGACGCCCACCCTCAATGGCGGGTAGGTCTCCAGCGGGCTCCACTGGGCCACAGGGTGGGCTCTCAGGCCAGAGAGCACATCTGGGCACGGGCCTTCTCTGGACTGGATGCTTGCTGTTACCCCATGTCTTCACATTGTTAGTTTTGACATTTAAGAGGTACATCTTCTTCTTCTTTAAGTTATCTGACCTTGTATTCATACGTACGTGTGTGTATATAGTATATGTATGTTTATGCATATATAGGTGTGTGTCTATGTACATACATGTATCTGTGCTTATGTGCGGGTGTATGTGTCTGGGTGTGTGTGTATAAGTGTGTTCAATGTGTGTATATGAACATGTATTGCTTATGTGGATATGTACGTGCGTGTGTTTATGTGTTATACATACACATGCACACTGCTTCCTAATGGCTTGAGCCATAGAGGGTGTGAGATAGAGAAGGTACATTTTTTTTTTCTTTTTCACTATTAGAACATTGGAATGCCTAATAAAACAGGTCATTTTAGAGTAAGCTTTTTGAAAGATATGTACACGTTATAATTTATCACCTTTTCCACTAATGTTTAGTTTCCCCTGGCCATTCCTCTCTGAATCTTAGTCTAGAAGCCCTTCCCTGGGTTTGTCCTCAGGCTTTGCTGTCCTTGGCTCTGGCTAGGCCCTGCCTGCCTGTCTGTCAGTGGTTATGAACCAACTGGCCTGTCTCCCACCTTGGCTCATCAGGCTGGCTGTAGGAAAAGTGACTTTGTGTTTTGTTTCTGTCACTTTTCCTGCTCATGGAACACCGGCTTCCTTTCCTGAACCTGATGGTGTTGAACACCGCCCCTCCCCCATACAGTCCACTGTACCCTCCTGAGAGCCCTCACTCCCTTTGCCGCCACCGCAGAGATCCCGGCCAGCTCTAACTCGCTGGCGTTCCGTGTGCGTAGACTTCTCTCACAGTCTTTCCTAGCAGTGTGAGACAGTGGGCTCAGACAGCTAGTAGCGTTTTCCTTAGGAGCAGTTGCTCTTCTCCACACGCGACTTCTCAACCGAGGTGAGTGCGCAGAGCTTTAGTGTGGTTTCATCCCCTTCCATTCAGCTGCGATGGCTCAGAGTTACTGGTGGAGTTACTGGTGTGGGTCTGGCAGCAGTTGTTTCCTTCTGCCAGCAGAGTGTGGTGTGGGAAGGGCCAGGAAATGTGAGGTCTGGTGGCGGGGCAGCAGAGCTCTCCGTAAGGGGCCTCTTCCAGCCCCTCTTCTGTGCTGGTTGGATGGTCGCTGGCCCCTGGGCAAGGCTTCGGAGCCTTGAAAGCTGAGAGCTGTGTAGACACAGCCCCTACTGGTTGAGGTGGCGAGGGGAGGGTTTCTGCCCTGCGCCTGTAGGCGTCAGTCAGCAGCCTCTGCTACAGACTGGAAACCCCACAACCTCCCGGGGGCTCAGCCTGTTGGGAACCTGCCACAACGTTGTCCCTTACCTTCTCCTCTGTCCCCAGAGAGATTTTCCCCTACCTTGTGGTGGTTATTGGGTTAGAGAATGTACTGGTGCTCACCAAGTCGGTAGTTTCCACCCCAGTGGACCTCGAGGTGAAACTGCGGATCGCCCAAGGTAACACAGTGGGAGAGGAGGGAAGGGGGTGCGGTTGGGCCTGGGGAGGGACCTGTTCCTCTTACTGTTGTGCTCCCTGAGGAAACAGGGAGACCCCAAAACCTCCCTTGCCCTGGTGGCCTCCAGTGTAACATGCAGTGGGCCATTAGGCCCCGGCAGCTTGTTAGCATGTGCCCTAAGGAGCCATAGGGTCGCTGGACTGGACTGAGTCTCGGTTCATGTGTCAATAAGAAAGCCATCTGGACTCTGCTGTGGGGCTCCTATTTGGGGGTGGCTTTCTGTCTGGGAAGTTCAGTGTCTAGTGTTTTTGCTCCCTCCCTCACTCCAGCACACTAGGCTAGGCCCCTGGGGCTGGTCAGTCAGAGGTGCTGCTTCCATGGCTGCGAGAAAAGCCCTCTCTGGCTTCACTGGTAGGAGCTGGGGATCTGGGGCTCTGGGGAAAGTGAGAAAAGAGAGAGCCTAGCCCTGGAGGTCTGGCTTCTGGAGCCTCCTCCTCCTCACCCCATGTCTGTGAGGAAGGGGGCTGGAGGCAGGCTGTTCATTTATTCAGCAAACCTTTGTGAGCTTCTGATAGGGCCAGGTCCTGCACTGGATGTGGAGTTATGAAGAGCTGAGCTGAAATGGTCTCTGCCCACTAGGAGCTTAGAGCCTTATACCTGCGCCAGTGTGACTCCTTGAGGCCGAGGGGCTCACCATGGGGAGGGGCTGGAGGAAGAATGCAGCTAGCTCTCCCGTCCCTTGAGCCATTCTGCCACATGGCTGGTGGGCACACTGTCTTGCTGGCCCCTGCAGCCTAGATAAGAACATAGATAATCATGTGGAAGTTGGATCTGGTTAGAGTGGGTGCCACTTGGCTTTCCTTTTGAGTTTTCTCACCTCCACATCCTGCTTCACCCTTCTGATGGTTATAGCTCTCCTCTGTACCCTTCAAGCCTCGAAAGCCCCTGTTCCCCATAGCTGCTGTTTGGTGGTGGCAACACCTTGGCGTCTGGCTCCTGAGGGTTGGGACACTTGGGTGGAATGGCTGCCTCAGAGGGTTGGGCACCCTCCCCATGCCTGCCCTTCTGAGGACCACGAGGTTTTGTGCAGACATGTGGCAGAGAGAGGTCGTGTGTCACTCCCATGCCCTGTTGTTGCCGTCTGCAGGCCTAAGCAGTGAGAGCTGGTCCATCATGAAGAACATGGCTACGGAGCTAGGCATCATCCTCATTGGCTACTTCACCCTAGTGCCTGCCATCCAGGTAAGGCCCCGACGCCTGCTGGTTGGATGAGTGTGGAACCAACTGCTGTGCTCCCAGCTGTGCAGTTGTGGGCAGGTGTACCCATCTCCTGGCGTGCCTGGCTCAGAAGGATCGGTAGATGCTGGCTGGGTTCCAGGATTGAGCGCCTAGCCGGGTAGGCACTGCCTTAGGCCCCATCGTCTTTCCCATTCAGCCAAGTGGCAGGAGGAGGCTCTGTGGGCTTGGCAGAGACTGGAGGCTGGCTGTGTAGTTCCAGTCAGGCCTGGTTTCCCATTTCTCAGGGAGAAATACCATGGGGCCCCTGCACTGATCCCACTTGGGCCTGGCCTGTAGCTGCAGCCTCCAGACGCATGGCCTGGCCCGCATTGCCCAGAGTGGCCCCTGCTCTTGGCAAAGTGCCCTCACTAAGCTGAGGGGCTGTGAGCTGTGAAGGTGGCCCTGCACTGAGTTGAAACCCAAGACTGTTGCTGATCATTCCAAGAGGAGTTGCAAGAAGGGGAGGATGTCGTCGTCTTGGCCCCTGCCCTTTCCCCGGGCTGGCAGGCCTGCTGAAGGGTGGGGATGAGCAGACAGCAGAAGGACTCCAGGGTTTTCCTCCTGGGAAAGGAGCAGTGTCTGCAGGACAGGGTACAGTCTTGGGACATTAGAGCTGACATGACTGCTGTATGCTATACCCTATCATTACCCCAGAGTAGCAACTGTGGTGATGTGCCAGAGGTCTTCAACGGTAGGGCAGGAAAACTGAAACCTCAGAAAATTCAATCTGTTGACAGTTTGGGGAGCAGAGATCACTGTCTCTGTTTCAGGGCAGGATTAATCCCTCCTGCCCTCTCTTCCCTTCATTGGTCCAATGCAGTGGCTGGCCAGGAACCTTTCTGAGAGCCCCCACATTGGGTCAGGCAGGGCCTCCAGCTAGGCTGGTGGTACACGAGCAGGGCCAGGGCCTTGGTGGGGGAGGACTTTTTGAGGAGGAGGCTGGTGGGTCTTAGAAATTTCCAAGGTGGATCAGGCCTCTCACCCCTCTAGGGGAACCAGAATATTCCAGGAGAGCACCCACCCTTCAGCCTTCTCTGGAAGAAGGTGTGAGGGGTCTCTGCTGCTCCCTGGTGGGGATGGGTGAGCTGCTGCGCCATCCTTGGCTCTCCCAGATTCAGGAGAATGCCCAAGATCTCTTTTCTTTATCTCTGCTGTGCCCTGCCTGCCTTTGCCCTGCGGATTCTGAGGTGCCTGCAGCCTTCTCTAGGGCTCAGGACCAGGAGGTCATGGTGCCTCGCCATGTGCTCTAATTCCAGGAGTTCTGTCTCTTCGCCGTCGTGGGCTTGGTGTCTGACTTCTTCCTTCAGATGCTGTTTTTCACCACTGTCCTGTCCATTGACATTCGCCGGATGGAGGTAGGAGTGGGCTGAGCCCTGCCCTGCCCACCCTCCTCCTCAGCCCTGGCCGTGCTCAGGGAACCTCTGGGTGAGAGGGGTGCAGACCTTGGGCGGGGCAGTGGTCCCACCAGGCAGCCTCTGGACAGCAGACTCAGGCCCTGATCACTGCACCCCCAACAGCTAGCGGACCTGAACAAGCGTCTGCCCCCTGAGGCCTGCCTGCCCCCAGCCAAGCCGGTGGGGCGGCCAGCACGCTACGAGAGGCAGCTGGCTGTGCGGCCGTCTACACCCCACACCATCACGCTGCAACCATCTTCCTTCCGAAACCTGCGGCTCCCCAAGAGGCTGCGTGTCATCTACTTCCTGGCCCGCACCCGCCTGGCACAGCGCCTCATCATGGTACCTGCCACCCCTGCCCTCCCTTGCCCTCTTCTGGAGGGCTAGCACTCAAGTTCCCTCATGATGCTGTACTTTGCCTTGAAGGAGGGAGGGGGTACTTCTCAGGCTCCTGGTGGCACCTTGGAACCTGGCTTTGGGAAGCTGCCCATCGTGCCCTCCCTGCCCAGACCCCAGTGGTTTCTGAGAAGACAAGCTTTTCTGTGGGAGAAGCAGCTCCAGGGTTATGAGGTAGAGGAGCTATTGTCTCCCCAGGACAGGAGCCTGCTAGACTGGGTGCTCTGGGATGGAACCACCTGTGGCAACTGCATTTCCCCGGTCAGGGTTCGTCAGCTGCTGCGTAGTGGGCAGGCATCAGAGCATGTTGGGTACAGTCAGTCACCAGCTGAGCTGGGCTGGCTGCTGGGCAGCAGTGCCTCTCCTGGGGAGTTGAACTGAGAGGGGAAGGAGGCTGAGGCTTTCTGGGGACTAGGACCTCTGGGGTTTCTGGAGCAGGACAGGCAACTGGCCCTCTGGCTGACCGTGGAAATGGTAGCAGCTTTCTGGGCCTAGCTGTGGTGGAGGTTAGGCATGGGTACGTCAAGCCTAAAGGTGTCCCAGTGCATTGCCAGGCAGGGAAACACAACCCCTGACCGTGGAAAGGGAACCAGGCCCCTCCAATGGCAAGTGTTGGCAGGCGGTGGCGGGAGAGCCTAAGGTCCCTATGCTGCCTCCTCCCAGGGGCCCCACTAAGCACCCGATGCTCTACTGCAGGCTGGCACTGTCGTCTGGATTGGCATCCTGGTATACACAGACCCAGCAGGGCTGCGCACCTACCTCGCTGCCCAGGTGACGGAACAGAGCCCCCTGGGTGAAGGTGCCCTGGCTCCTATGCCTGTGCCTAGTGGTGTGCTGCCTGCCAGCCACCCGGACCCTGCCTTCTCCATCTTCCCACCTGATGCCCCCAAACAACCTGAGAACCAGACGTCACCAGGCGAGTCTCCTGAGCATTGGGGTCTGGCAGAGGGTGTCCATGACAGCCCAGTCCCAGAAGTAACCTGGGGGCCTGAGGATGAGGAACTTTGGAGGAAATTATCCTTCCGCCACTGGCCGACACTCTTCAGCTACTACAATATCACACTGGCCAAGAGGTGAGTTGGGCCATGCCAGCTGCCACCTCCTTACTTGCTATCAGTTCACCATCCCCTCTCCCCTTACCGTGGGAGACGCACTGGTTTGAATTCATTTCATCTCAAATAATTAAAACAACTCATGAGGTTGTGAGGTGGGAACCGGTGCTGCAAGCAGCCACAACTCAAATGAGTGGCCCTGGCTCTGAGGAGTCACAGGTTGCTGCCCGCCCCGTGGCAGAATGAGATCCACTCTGTGCCTGGCGGGGTGAGGGAGATAGCCTGCCCAGCCAGGTGCTAGTATCTGCGACTGAGCAAGGT
Organism: Lepilemur ruficaudatus; assembly: GCA_963574885.1. Lineage (NCBI taxonomy): Eukaryota > Metazoa > Chordata > Mammalia > Primates > Lepilemuridae > Lepilemur > Lepilemur ruficaudatus. The sequence continues at coordinate 28,610 of CAUYRT010035972.1, forward strand.
TGGGGTGCCAGAGCTGAGCTGGGAAGGGCCTACCTCTGTCCCCACCCCCGTGCCTGGAGAGAGTGGGCTGGACTGTAGTAGATTGAACTGAGTCCCACGTGAAGAGTCGGGAAGGGACTGGGGCTGGCGGGGCAGCGTCCCTGCTAAGGCCGCCACTGCCCGGACCCAGGTACATCAGCCTGCTTCCTGTCATCCCGGTCACGCTCCGCCTGAACCCGAGGGAGGCCCTGGAGGGGCGGCACCCCCAGGACGGCCGCAGTGCGTGGCCCCCGCCGGGGCCGCTTCCTGAAGGGCGCTGGGAGGCGGGGCCCAAGGGCCAGGGCGGGGCCCAGGCGCACGGAGACGTCACGCTGTACAAGTAAGGGCGGCGCAGGAGGGCCAGGGGGTGGTTGGCGGGGAGACGGAGTGGGGAATGCACCTCACTGCGCTCCCGCCCGCGCAGGGTGGCCGCGCTTGGCCTGGCCTCGGGCATCGTCCTTGTGCTGCTGCTGCTCTGCCTCTATCGCGTTCTCTGCCCGCGCAACTACGGGCAGCCCGGCGGCGTGTCTGGCCGGCGGAGGCGTGGGGAGTTGCCCTGCGACGACTACGGCTACACGCCGCCCGAGACGGAGATCGTGCCGCTGGTGCTGCGCGGGCACCTCATGGTGAGGGCGGGCTAAGGGTGGCGGCTGGGAGGTCCGGGAACCGGGAAACTGGCTGGCGCCAACACGCATGCGCTCCTGCAGGACATCGAGTGCCTGGCCAGCGATGGCATGCTGCTGGTGAGCTGCTGCTTGGCGGGCCACGTGTGTGTGTGGGACGCGCAGACCGGGGACTGTCTCACGCGTATCCCGCGCCCAGGGTAGGTGCTTCTGTCCAGCCCCTGCGGCTCCGGGTCCCCCCATGCTCCTGTAACCCTTGTGCCCTCAACCCTTCTCACCCTCCCCACCCGGCCCCCCAGCAGGCAGCGCCGGGACAGTGGTGTTGGCAGTGTGTTTGAGGCTCAGGAGAGCTGGGAACGGCTGTCGGACAACGGGAAGGCTGGCCCAGAGGAGCCTGGGGACAGCCCTCTGCTGCGACACCGTCCGCGGGGCCCTCTGCCACCTTCTCTCTTCCGGGACCAGCCAGACCTCTCCTGCTTGATCGACACCAACTTCTCAACGCAGCTACCGCCCTCGGAGCCAGCTCAGCCGGAGCCCCGGCACCGGGCAGGCTGCAGCCACGTTGCTCAGGACTCCCGGGGCTACGACTTTAGCCGCCTGGTGCAGCGGGTGTACCAGGAGGAGGGGCTGGCTGCCACCCACACGCCGGCTCTGCGCCCACCCTCACCTGTGCCACCGCTGCCCCAGGTCCTTGAGGATGAAAGTGGCTCTCCCGAGAAGGGCTCCCCTTCCCTTGCTTGGGCCCCCAGCGCAGATGGTTCCATCTGGAGCTTGGAGTTGCAGGGCAACCTCATTGTGGTGGGACGGAGCAGTGGCCGGCTGGAGGTAGGCAGAGGGGTTGTCCACACAGGGGGCTTGTGGGCCTTCACTGTGGGCAGGTGCTCCAGCCTGTGGTCTTGCAGGTATGGGATGCCATCGAGGGTGTGCTATGTTGCAGCAGTGAGGAGGTCTCCTCAGGCATCACAGCCCTTGTCTTCCTGGACAAAAGGTGAGAGAGCCCAGTGTTGTGTGGCTTGGCCCCATGTCCCCAGCCTTTCATGGCCATGTCATACTCTGAGGCTTGAGTCCTGGCTCCCTTCCACTGGTGTATGACTTGACTTCCTTCTTGGTGCCTAGCCCCACACCGGTGAGCAGAGACTAGTCCACTTTGACAGGAGGGGTGACAACTAAATGAGTTACAGGGGCTGGGAGCAGTGGTTCACACTGTAATCCTAGCTACTTGGGAGGCTGAGGCAGGAGGATTGGTTGAGCCCAGGAGTTTGAGGTTACAGTGAGCTGTGATGACACCACTGCACTCTTGCTGGGTGACAGAGTGAGACCCTGTCTTGAATGAATGAATGGATGAATGAATGATAAGGTGTGAAGTACTTGAAATAGGGCCTGGGACATGGTATGCCCCCAGGGCTCTTAACCACTGGAACAACAGGGATTGATTTCTCACCCTTCTGAAGTCAGTTTCTCTTATTAGCTTGTCAACACTGACCCTTGTGGATATCTTGGTTACACATTCAGTTACATTTAAAAATGTATTTTCAAATACATTTTCTTGTTAAAACCTTTCTTTTCTGTTGGGTGTGGTGGCTTACGCCGTAATCCTCGCACTCTGGGAGGCCAAGGCAGGAGGATCGCTTGAGGTCAGGGGTTTGAGACCAGCTCCAGCAAGAGCAAAGACCCCGTCTCTACTAAAAATAGAAATCAGCAGGACAGCTAAAAATAGAAAAAATTAGACGGCATGGTGGCGAATGCCTGTAGTCCCAGCTACTCGGGAGGCTGAGGCAGGAGGATTGCTTGAGCCCAGGAGTTTGAGGTTGCTGTGAGCTAGGCTGATGCCACGGCACTCTCTAGCCTGGGGAACAGAGTGAGACTCTGTCTCAAAAAAGAAAAAAAAAAAACAAAAACAAAAAAAAAGCACCCAAATCCTTCATTTTCCTGGGTTGCTTCGCACTGTTCTCATTTTTCCCTTGTTCTGTTGCCCTTGCCCCTCCTCAGCATGCCTCTTGGCTGTGGATGTTCCCAGGGCTCTGTCTCACACACACTCCCTGTGGGGGCCTCCACCCATGACCAGGTGCCTTCTGTTGAATGTCTTGACCTGCCTGTCTTATGCTGGCTCTTCCTTCAAGGGTCCCTGACTGTCGGTGGCACCGCCATTTAAGCTAGAGCTGGAGCCTCGTAGTTGTTGTGGTTTTGGCTGGAGGGCATCCTTTACCTTTAGCTCTCTCAATTCCTGCTACCACTGGGGTTCTTATACAGGCCAATGTCCTACTCTCCAGCCTAGCCAAGTTCATCGGGTCCCTCTGTTGGAAATTCTCCCTTGCTGCTTGTTTTTAACTTTAGAGAAAGTTCAGATGTCTCAGCCTGATCGTCAAAGTCTCTGCTGTCAGTAATCTCTCCTCAGCCTCCCCCTTCTTACACACTGGCTTCCCCAGGTTTGCTGTGGGCCTTCAAATTCAGGGGCAGAGGTGGTGGACATGTGTTGCCTTTTGCTGGAATTTTGAACTGTCTACTTTGAGACTTTGGGACCATTGGGCAAACATAGCCATTCCCCTTGTCAGCCTGTGCCTAGGAATTTCGGGGAGCAAAGAAAATCCTTATTTCTTTGTGGAGAAAGGAAATGGCATGGGCTGTGCTTGGGTGGAAGCTGCTTTTATGTGCTGGAGACAGCAGGCTCCTGCAACTCCACGGTGCAGCCCACATTGTGTCCTGTTTCCCCTCCTCAGCAACCTGTCCTTATGCTCCAGGCTGCATAGGGGAACCCCCACTTGTACTAGGTTTTGATTTCCACCCGTACATGACATTCACTAGGTCCCACCTTGTGCATGTTAGCTCATTTAATCCACATGACCACCTTCCAAATGCCCGGCAGAGCTGAGCCTGTCGTGTGCTGATGTGCTCAGCCCTGACACTGGGGGTTCTGAGGGAGCCACCCTGGCAATTGCTCTTCTCTTCCAGGATTGTGGCTGCGCGACTCAATGGTTCCCTCGATTTCTTCTCCTTGGAGACCCATGCTGTCCTTAGTCCCCTGCAGTTCAGAGGTCAGAGGGGTGGGCAGGTGTCTGCACATGGGTGGGGTGTAGGGGAGCCTGCCCAGTGCCTTCTCAGAGATCCCTCACTTGGCCTTTCGTCCTCAGGGACCCCAGGGCGGGGCAGTTCCCCTGCATCTCCTGTGTACAGCAGCAGTGACACAGTGGCCTGTCACCTGACCCACACAGTACCCTGTGCACACCAAAAACCCATCACAGCCCTAAAAGCTGCTGCTGGGCGCCTGGTGACTGGGAGTCAAGACCACACACTGAGAGTGGGTATTTTCTCATTCTTGGGTGCTGGGATGGCCTGGCACAGGGAGGGCAGCATTATGGGTCAGTCAGGGAGAGGCTGGGCCGAAGTATAACTTGGAAAATCCCAGAGACCAGAACCTCCTGCTCATCTCTGTCCAGGTGTTCCGTCTGGAGGACTCGTGCTGCCTCTTCACTCTGCAGGGCCACTCAGGGGCCATCACGACTGTGTACATTGACCAGGTGAGGGGCCTGTGGGGTGACTCCTGGGAGCTGGCCCCCACCCACCAGAGCACGGGAACACTCTTTTTGACAAAGGTATTTCACCACATGACCCTGCTCCCCTGGCGTGTTCCCCCAGACTATGGTGCTGGCCAGTGGAGGACAAGATGGGGCCATATGCCTGTGGGATGTGCTGACCGGCAGCCGGGTCAGCCACATGTTTGCTCACCGTGGGGATGTCACCTCCCTCACCTGTACCACCTCCTGCATCATCAGCAGTGGCCTGGATGATCTCATCAGCATCTGGGACCGCAGCACGGGAATCAAATTTTACTCCATTCAGCAGGTAGGCAGTTTGGGGGGTGAGGGGATGGAATCATAGGATTCTTGGTGTTTCAGGGAAGGACTCAAGATACTGAGCCTGTCATGTCCTTGCCTCCAGGACCTGGGCTGTGGTGCAAGCTTGGGTGTCATCTCAGACAACCTACTGGTGACCGGTGGCCAGGGCTGTGTCTCCTTCTGGGACCTAAACTACGGGGACCTGTTACAGACAGTCTACTTGGGGAAGAACAGTGAGGCCCAGCCTGCTCGCCAGATCCTGGTGCTGGACAATGCTGCCATTGTCTGCAACTTCGGCAGTGAGCTCAGCCTGGTGTATGTGCCCTCTGTGCTGGAGAAGCTGGACTGAAGGCGGGGAGCAGCTGAGATGCCCTTGGCTGTCCGCACGGCAAGGGCTGTGTGGGGCCAATGCACTGGACCTAGACTGGGGGAAGGAGCCAAGTGTCTTCTGGCAGCTGCTTCTGAACTGTCCTCACGGCTGTAATAATATTAAAATTTTTTTTTTTTTAAATCATATCTGCCAGGGGCCTTGTGTCTTCCCCTGGCGTTTTTCCCATGTCACTTAAATACTCCCTCCCTGTGCCTAGATCTTTTTCACATGTATGGCAAAGCAGGGGAGGACCAGCAAGCTGGAACTGGGTGTGGAAAGTGAGGGTAGCCCCACCATCGCTCAGTTTGGTACTATCCTACCATCCATGGGTGGGCCCGGACACTGGCCACAGAACAGGTTGGTTTATTATTTCAATAGCAAAGAGCTGAAAAACAGGTCCCACGAAGGAAGAGAACCTGACCCAGGGCCCGCAGTGCATCTCGTACCCCACAGGGGTGTGGGCTGGGCCAGGCAGGGCCAAAGGCAGCGGGAATGGGAGTAAGAGTGCCTATCCAAAGAGACCCTGCTGGACACAAGAGATGACGTAGTGTAAGGGCCAGGCACGCAAAGCCTGTTCAGGTCTTGTTGAGTGTCCAGAGTGGATCCAGAAGGCTAAGGGGGTCATCGGTGGGCCGGGCAGCCCGCAAACCCTGCCCATTGTGGGCCTGCAGAAAGTTCTGCTTGCTCATCCGCTGCTTTCCCCGCAAGGAGCTGTCCAGGGAGAAGGCCTCTGGGGTCAAGGAGGCCAGCAGCTCCAGGGAGGAGGAGGGGGGCCCCAAGTTGGGGGCTTCAGGCACTGGCTGCTGCTCCTCAGGCTGGGGTATCTCAGGCAGGGGTGAAGAGAGAGGAGGTGGGGAGGAAGATGGGACTGGGGTAGACTCTGGGAGGCTGGCTGGTGGCAGACCTGGGGGCTCTGCAGGGCCTGGCAGGCTGGCAGCTGGAGAATCCAAGCCCCCAGGAGGCCGGATGCTAAGCTTGGCAATGGTGGCCTGGATGGAGCTAATAGGCACGTCCCCACCAAGGACCAGGTCCTGGGAGTCCTGAGGAAGGTGATTCTGAGAAGACAGAGTAGGTGAGGAGAAAGATTCATGAGGCTGTGATTATCCCAGCAGGCCCCAGGGAACCCCCTCACCTTTTGGCTGATGCTCACGCTGGCCAGGGGCTTGCATGGAGGGGGCACTCCATGGCGCTGCAGGACCTGCTCCACATGTCTCACCACTGCCTCGTGGCAGAACCTGAGGTGCAGCTGCATAGGGGCATTTGGCCTAGTCAGCTGGGCAGGGGCTATCACCCCAAGGGAGAAGGCCCATCCCAGCTCCCAACTGCCCAGGCCCTCACTTTCTCTTGTAGCATGTGCTTCCTCTGTTGCCGCATGCGCCGCACCAGCTGAGGCAGCTCGGGGATCCCGTTCCCAGCCTCTACCTCCTGCACGGCTGCGTACAGCAACGCAAAGGCTCCCGTGCGACCCACACCAGAGCTGCGGCAGGAAGTGGGTGTGAGAGGCTGGGCCCAGAGCCTGTGGAGGAGGAACCCCCCGGCAGCTGCCCACTCCTACCTGCAGTGCACAACAATGGGTGTGTGCAGGGGCCGCTGGTGCAGGTAATGCGCATGCACCTCCTGGATGAATCGCAGCAGGTTGCTGGGGCTGTCAGGCAGGCCTCTGCAGGGTGGGGTGGGGCGGCGCAGGGCCTATGAGCCAGGTCTGATCTGAAGCCCTTACCCCTCCCAGCACCAAGGACCACCCCCCCCCCCCACCAAATCCAGGGCAGTGGACGCACAACTCGGGCCAAGTGGGGAAGTGGAGGTGCACGAGAGAGCGCTTGAGGCTTTGGTCTCGGAACTGCAGGCTCAGCACACGCTCCACGTGGGTTTCAGTGGTTCGGACGCTGCTCAGTGCCAGGCTGAGGGCACCATGCACCATGGGCTGGCCCCTCTCGGTGGGGAAGTATCGTGCTACCTTTTGCTGAGGAACAGACAAGCCAGGACAGTTAGGGCTGATTTTCCAAGGTCCCTTGCCCTACTACCCCAACACTGTCCTTGTGGGCACCCCTCCTCACCTTCTCCATCTCAGCCTCAGACACCAGCATGACAATGACTGACACTTTCTGCTCATGGACCATGAGCCAGAAGTCGGCAGCTGTGCCAGGCAGTGGGGCCTGGGTGGCCACTAAGGGTGGGCAGTATGGGGAGAGCCCCTCCACACAGCTAGCATTGATGTAGTCATCCTTGCCTGAGCGCAGAACCACACGGTTACTGTCATAGGGCATGACGTCCTGGTGCCGATTCTTCAGTGAGTAGCAGCGGGCAATGGCGATGGAACGGCCTCGGGCATCCTGTTCTTGTGCATCTTGCAGCTCCCTCCAGATGGTGTCCAGAGACCCCACATCCCCCAGCTGGCCCCGGAAGGCCTCCAGCTCCTGCTGCAACTGCTGCAGTCTCTCAGGATGCTCATAGGGGTCCCGCTCAATCAGCCGAAGGGCCTGGGGCCGGCGGCCCTCAGCTGCATCCACCTTGGTAGGCTGCAGCAGGGGCTGCCCACCCCCAGGAGGCTGAGTGCCGCCATGCTGGCTCTCAGGGCTAGAGGAGAGCAGGTCTGCGGCCGCAGTGCCCCGGCGCAAGCATAGGGGTGGCTCTACAGCTGGGGCCCTAGAGGGTACTGGGCCAGGCCCTGGCGATGGGGCAGGTGAAGGCACCAGGTGGGGACTAGAAGTGGGCTGGCCAGCAGGTGGGGGGCCTCGAATGGAGAGAGGGGCTGCCTGGGGACCCAGGGGTCTGGGAGAAGGGGCAGGACCGTATGCCAGGGAGGGATGGGGAGGTTGAGGGGGCCCAGGGCTGGCAAAAGGCAGAGCCCCTGAGTGGGGGGGCAGAGGGTCTTGGGAGGGGCCTGGGTATAGCTGTGTGTGCAGGGGTGGCGGCTGCCCCAGGACACCAGGCTGAGGAGCAAAGGGGTAGGTGGACTGTGGGGGTAGGAGTCCTGGGGCTTGGGGTGGGAAGAGGTGCGGATGCTGGAGTTGGGGGGGCTGAGGCCCAAATGCCACTTGGGAAGGATGAGGCTGGGGCCCTATCCTTGGGGCTGGGAAACCTGTGGGGATTCCAGGAGAGAAGTGGTGCTGGGCTGGGGGTGCTGGGAGGGCTTGCTTGGCCGCTACAGGGTAGGAGTAGGGCGTGGGCAGGGGCTGTGGTGGAGGCACTGGGAAGCAGGGCTGGGGAGGAGCAGGGCTGGGGTTTGGCCGTGGTGCTGTGTGGCTGGAAATGGGGGCCTGGACACTGTCTACTGTGGTGGTGGCTGGCCGAACCGCCATGGCCAACTCAGGGCCCGAGAACTGAGGAGGTGGGGCTGAGGGCAGACCTGCAACTGGTGGAGGTGGCCCTGCCCCTCCATAGGGACTGCTCACCACGCCATGCTGGGGGGAGGATCGGGGCACAAGGCCCAGCTCCGGCGTGTAGGCAGGGGTTGGGTAGAGGGCAGGCCCAGGTGCCATGGGCATTGTGGGGAGCCCTGGGGCCCTGGGCTGGATCATTTGGGTGGGGCCCGAGTAGGTACCAGGGGGTAAGGGACCTGAGAGATAGTGGGGTCCTGGGCCTGTGGAGCTGGGGAAGGGGCCAGGAGGAAAGTGGAGCGGAGTCACAGTTCCCAGGAAGGTGTCAGATGGTCGTGGGCCAGCCACTAGGTCAGGGGGCAAGCTGCGCAGCTCCTCTGGTGGGTCTCCTGTCTCTATCACCTCACCTTCCTCCCTACGGGCCAACAGCGGCTTTGGGGCCGTGGGCCGTGGTGGCGGCTTCTTTTTCAGCTCCCTGTGAGACAGGCAGGGAAGAAGGGGGGCCAGATGCCCATCAGCCCAGCTGGTCTGGGCTAAAGCCACACCACAGCCCCAGGGCCACACCCACCTGTCCAGGAGTTGCTGGCGGGCAGCCTCTCGGGCCTGGCAGGTGGACTGTGCCCGTTCCAGTAGAGCAGCCACCTTGCTCTCTAGGTCTGCGTAGAAATCCTTGCCCTCCTGGGACTTCTTCATCAGGTCCTCATAGGCTTCATATGAGGCCACCAGAGTCTGCAGCGTAGAGTTCCACCTGATGGGCAGAAGGGTCAGGATGAGGTAAGCCGTGGGAGCAGGGCTCTGGGCAGGACTCTGGGCAAGAGCACAGGACTGGGCACTGACTTTTGGTCTAGGTCACTTAGCACCCGTCGCACAGCTGCATACTGCACATTGGCGTCTGTCAGCGCACAGAGGACGTTGTCCTGGGCAGCCAGGTTCTGCTCCAGGTACACCCTCAGCTGGTCGTACTTCTTCAGCTGCTCCTCGAACAGCTTCTGAGGAGTATGTTGGGGGGCGGGGGAACGGACACTCAGGTTCTCACCACCTAACAGTGGAGCTCTGAGCCAGAGCCCCTCCACCCAGTTTGCCCAGCCCACCTTCATCTCCGAGTGGTCTGTAGTAACCAGTGAGGCAGTGATGTCATCCTTCTGGATAAGCTCACGCAGCTGCTGCTCCAGGGACACGCGCTGGTCTCGCATCTCCTGTACCTTGGCCAGGATGCGCTTCAGGTTCTGCAGCACAGCCTTGTCCTCTGGGGCCAGTAGTGGTCAGTGAGGCCATAGAAACCCCCAGCTCAAGTCTCTCCCCAAGGGTCAAGCGAGTGGGGCTTACCTGGGGTGAGGGCTGGCGTGGGCAAGGCAGCCCGGACCTGGTCGAGTGGCCCACTGAGCAAGCGTAGGTTGCCAACGTGCAGATTCATGGCGCGGTGCAACTCGCTGTTGGTAAAGGAGGCCTTCTCGTGGACTTCCATGTACTTGGCCCACTCTCGCCTCACCTCTGCCAGCTCAGCCTTGGAGACAGCCAGGCTGGCCCCAGCTTGGCCCACTGCCTCCTGGAACTTCTGCTCTAGCAGCTCATCCTCCTCCAGCAGGTCTCTGATGTCCTTTAGGGAGGCCTCCACATCCGTGAACACGCCGGACAGCACTAAGGGTATGTATTGGAGAAACAGCCCTGAGGCAGGCAGATCAGGTACCCACTCTGGCCCACCCCCAAGAGACAGAACAGGCAACTCAGGTAAGGGCTTGTATCACTCACTGAGCTCCACAGGCACAGGGCATACCAGGTACAGTGATCCATGGAGGTGTGGGAGGGGATGCCTGTGCCAGGGCTCAGGGCCACAGCCTCTCTCCTCAGTGAACAGGGACACAGGGAAGTCCACAGCAGATGATTTCCATGCACCCCTCTACCTGCTTGCTCTGTCCCTTGCTCACCTTGCATGGACTGGACGAGGTTCCTGACAGTGTCCGGCCGGACACTGAGGGCTGCACACTTCTCCATGAGCTGGGGTGGGATGTGGCTGTATGCATCAAGGTTGTCCACTGTCTCGGGATCCAGCTGCATTGAATCCATGAACTGGCTGCGGGGGCAACAGGGCCAGGTGGGTGCTGGGTGTTGACCCAACTCCTTCCGTGTCAAAGGAGCCTGCTAGGGTGAGCCCTCACCATTGAAGTTAGGTTTGAGGTCTCAGCAGAAAGCAAATCACCACCTCCAACCTCTACCACCAGGTCTGGCCTAGATCCACAGAATGTGCCTAGGGCTCTGCTGGAAACAGTGGGACAGAAGGGACATCCTCCTCCCAGGATGCAAGACTCTCGCTTTACAAATCCAGCCCATGAGACCCCAGGCAGGGAGGCAGAGTTAGGAAACCTCCTGGCACAGACGTTTCACTCCCCTCCCATCACAGGCAGCTCCAGGGTGTACCCCCTGCCTCCCACTCCCAGTCCCACACTCACTCCAGGACCTCATTCTTGTCTTCAATCTTGGCCATCATCTCCCGAAGCAGCTTGGCCTTCTCCTCACTGCAGAAGCAAGAGAGCGGTTGCTAGAGGACCATGTATCTTGAGACACCCCAACTCCCTCTGTGCCAAGGACAGGGCCAGCCTGTCTACCCACCTGTAGAGTGATGAGGCCTCATGGGCAGCCATGGGTACCAGTTTGGCGAAGATGTCAGGGCCGGTAACTGCTGGGTCTGTGGGGTTCACTGGCAAGGGCTTCACCAAGGGGGCGCCTAGGAGGGAAGGAAAAATCATGGGGATCAGGCCCAGGCAGAGTCTTTGAGGTAGCCTGTGTCCTATCCCCACCCCATCTTCACCCTGACATCATTCCTCAGCTTCCCCTCAGCTCCCAGACCTTTCACAGGCTGAAGGGTGTCCAGTGCTGGGACAGCCTCATGGTAGATGAAGTCATTGTCCTTCTTGGCAGAATTGTACCTGGGGGTGGGAGCAGAGGGAATGAGGAGTCATGGGGGGGTCAGTGGAGACCCAGGACCTAGCTTCCCATGTGGGACACTCTCTGGCACCGGTGGCTTCCACCCAAGGATGCAGGCAGAGGGACAAGACCTTTCAGAAGAAGAGAGAACCAGGGCCACCCCCATGGACTCACTTTCCCCCAATGACATCCATAGTGAAGCGAAGTGCGTCTTGCACAGTGTCAGGCTGGCCCTGTGGGGCAGGAATAGGGGTGGGGCCTCAGCACCAACCAAGGCCGGTGCCAGGACACCCCCTCAGTCCCGCCAGGCTTGTTCCCTGTTCCCTTAGGGATCTGAGGGACAGCCAGGCCTCCCCCTCAGCTTTACCTTGGCCAACTTGATGGCTTCATTGAGCTTGTCCAGGGCACTCTGGAAGTATGCAACCTGTGGAGGGCAGGGGGCAAAGCCTACTCTGTCCTTCCCTGCTGAGATTCCTATTCATTCTGCCTCCCCACCTAGCCCTGCCTGGCCACCAGGCCACTCATCAGAAGATAAGCTCAGGGGGTAGCTAGGCGCCAGCCCAGCCAACAGCACCAAGGTAGCATCACAGCCTGCCCCAGCCACCTCTCTGTGGAGAGCCTGCCATGCCTCCTCAGACCCAAGGAACAAGGGCTACACAGATGGGAGAACATGTAAGACACCAGGCCTGCAGCAGGGTTGTGGCCAGGGATGTAGGGGTGAGGCAGACAGAAGACTACCTCCCCTGTTCTGTAAGGGACAGTACTAAACCAGGATCTCACTCAAGGCTAGAACCAGTCCTGAGTCCCCTCCTTGCCACAGCTCACTCACTCGCTCCCCAAACTTCTGCTGCTCCTCGGCCTGCTTTCCCATGTGCAGCTGGAAAAGAAGAAGAGACGTCAGGACTTATTTCCTGAGATGCAGCAACTCAGCCCAGCCAGCCCAGCCCAGCCCCAGTGCCCTGATGCCCTCACGTGAGCCACAGCCGCAAAGTAATAGATCTTCATCTGCACGAGCTTCTTCCAGTCCTTCTGGATGCGGCCCAGCAGTGAGGCAGTGTCAGGGTTCTCCAAGGCCCGGCATGCCTCCTTGTAGTAATCTACCACCTGGAGCCGAGATGGGGCCCCGTCAGTGAAGGTCAGGAGTGAAGCAAAGGCCTGCCCTCAGCCCCCATCCCTACCTGTGCACTGATGCGGGCCACCAAAAAACTCTTCCTGTTGTCCAACATTGACTTCTCCAGGAGGCACTCCTGAGCCTGGCCCTGGGGTGACACGTGCAGGTGCACTCCCTCTCACCAGAGGGCTTTCCCTTCCCCAGGGGTAGACCAAGGGATCCTCCCCTACCCCAAGAAGCATGGCCTGTTCCTGCTCTACCCGGAGCTTAGAAGACAAAAGCCAAGGGCCCCTGCCAGTCCCTCATTGCCATGTGCACATGGTCTGGTCTAGGATCCAGACCTAACTACCCCCTTCCTTGGCCATCCTCTGGATTCAACTCAGCTTTAAGCAGAGTACATCCTCACCAGCATGAGGTTGACATTGAGAGTGAGGATCTGGCGGCTCATATCAACACTGTAGGCATGAGGGAAGTGCTCACGAAGGTAGGCGAAGGCACCTGCTGCGCACTGGAAGTGGGTACAGGAGACCTTCATACCCTGGAAGGGAAGGGGGGAGGATGGCCTGTGTCCCCTCTATGGGACAGAAGTCATCTACACCATGGAGGCAGCCTCTCCCTGGTATGTCCACCACCCCTCTCCTCCTCACCTCCTCCGACACCCGCTTGTCCATGGCCCCCAGCATGGAGTGCAGTGCTCCTGGGGAGGCAGAGGACATGGTGTTAGGGGAGCTTGGGGCTCAGGAAAGAGGGGCTCCCGTCCTAGGGGCTCAGTCCTGAAGCTTCAGGGATGTCTACACAGGACTCTGGGGCTCCCCAGGCTTTTCCCTCGAGCCAGGCTAAGGCTGACCAGCAGGGCAAGTTGGGGTCAGCCTTGTTCTCCTGCCTGAGGCAGCCCAAAACCATAAGGTGGGGGCTGTCCAGTTAAAGAAGAAAGGCCATCTCTCCCAGCCAGAGCACACGGTGGCAACTCTGTGGCAGCCAGCCCAGTAGAGCCTCTCCCCAGCACAGCGGCTCCCCACGGGCCCAGGAAACAGTAGAGGAGCTAACAGAGCTGTGGGGAAGGCCGTGGAGGGGTTGGAACCCAGGAGTCCTCCCTTCATTAGCTCACTGCCTTTGTGGCTATCTGATGAGCTGAGATCCTAGGCTGGCAGGGCTGTGAGTGGGGCCATGGGCAAGGGATCAGGCAGCTCACCAAGGTTGTAGAGAATACAGGCCTGCTCGTACTTGATGTCTTCATGGGCCACAGACTTGCCTGAGAAGATCTCAGTCCTGCAGACATGGCACCACAGTCATCTAGAAGGTAGGAGCTGGCCAGAGCCCTGACACCTGGTAAGGGGACCAGCTACCCCAATGTGGGGTCAGAAGGGGAGGCCTGGGGAGACCACACAAGGCCACTGCCCATTCTGTGCAGCAAGGGGAAGAAAGGGAAGGGGAGGGAAGGAACACTCCTATCACCCAGATCCTCCAGGCTATCCCAGGCACCATCCAGGCTCCCTATTCCCCAGCCCTGCCTGTTGGGTCTTACCAGGTGACAGGGATGGCAGCCTCCTGGCCCGAGCCCATAGGGACCCGACTCTGCAGGTAGTGGAGCTGGCCGAGGTACTTGCGAAGGACACTGCAGCCTTCAAAGTCCCGGGGGACACGGACAGCGTTCTAGGGGGTGGGATAGGAGAACAGGCTTGTCATCATGTGGCGTAGAGGACAGGCAGGTCAGCTCAGCCACGAATTCCAAGAAACACACATAGAGGTTGGCACACTGCACACTCCAAGGGATCCAAAGAAAGCCATGACTACACCTCTAGTCATTCAACAAACCCTCCCACCAGCCAAGGCTGTCAGACTGTGAATCCACCCCATATTTCTGGAAGGCAATTTGCAAGATGTTTTAAAATTTTTACTTACTTTTGACCCAGTTCTATATCTATAAATTTATTGTAAGAGAGACATAAACATCAGCAAAGACATCAGGGGGACTATTTAAATAAATTATGTCCACGCAATCCATGCAAGCGAATATTCTGCAGCCGTAACAACTTAAGACAAGGGTCTGTAGTTATTCATATATTAATATGCCATGACATACTGTCAAGCAAAGAAAGAATGTAGGAGACAAATGGTATGATCTCATTTGTATAAAATCATAAAGATATTGATAATCCAGGCTGGACGTGGTGGCTCACGCCTGTAATCCTAGCACCCTCGGAGGCCGAGGTGGGCAGATTGCTCAAGGTCAGGAGTTCGAAACCAGCCTGAGCAAGAGGGAGACCCCATCTCTACTAAAAATAGAAAGAAATTAATTGGCCAACTAAATATATATAGAAAAATTAGCCAGACATGGTGGCACATGCCTGTAGTCCCAGCCACTGGGGAGGCTGAGGCAGAAGGATCGCTTGAGCCCAGGAGTTTGAGGTTACTGTGAGCTAGGCTCACGCCACGGCACTCTAGCCCGGGCAACAAAGTGAGACTCTGTCTCAAAAAAAAAAAAAAAAAAAAGATATTGATAATCCAAGTAGGTATACAGACAAAAAAAAATTCAGAAGACTGTACACCAAAATGTTAACAGTGATTATCTCATCTCTGGATGCTAGGATTTAAGTGATTTATCTTATTCTATACAGATAGGTAGATATATATGTCTCTAACAGACATATATGTTTCATTATTTATATTGTTTATGTATTCTTTATATTGAACACTTTCAATTTTTATAATAAACAGCAAAGCTCTTCCCATTTGGAGGAAAAAAACAAAACAAAGCAAACGAACCCTCTGTTTAAACAGAAAAGCAAACAACACCCCCTCCAAGAAGCAAGTACACAGTGAGGGGATGGGCTTTAGCACTGTGCCTGCCTCACCCCTGCTGAAAGGACCGAGTCCCTCACTAGGATGCCAGCAGCTGAGGGGCCCAGCAGCAAGGCTAGAAGAAATCCTGCAAGACGCTCCACTCCTGAGCTCAGCTCCGCATTGCCAATGGGGACGTTCTCAGGAGGGGCGCACACGCTCTGTGGGACACCACAGCAGAGGAATCTGGCACTAGTCCCACTCTACATCACTTCCCAGCAGTGTCCTGGGAGACCATTTCCCCTCTGGGCCTCAGGCTCCTCTTTAAACAGGAATGACAATCTCCCTGGTGGTAGGGCCTCTAGAAGACCCAGTGCAAGAAGGAGCTGTATCACAGCCACACTGCTGAGGTGCCACCTCAGGGGCCTGTCCCATTGGCCAGGGCTTCTCAAATCTAGTCATTCTTATCACACCCCCTCCATCAGGACCTCTGCTATATTCAAATACCACTTGTACATAACATTTTTCTTTAAACTAATCTACTTTTAAAATTAGAGCCACATCCTAAGCAATAACAGCTCTAAAATAACAGGTTTGATGTGCTAGGTACACATTTTTTCAATAGTCTCTGAAGCACATACAAAAAGTGAAAAATATTTGTCTTATACTTCCTAAAGCCATCTTTGGGAAACAATGGAAGCAGTCTTCCCTCTGGTCCTTACCTGGTCTGTCAGACTCTGATGAGCTAAATGTGGTGGGACAGAGCCATGACACCAACATGACACCCCCACACCACCCCTTGCACCTGTCAGCTTTACTCCCTGTAATCACAGAGCCAAAAATTTATTTCAGAGTTAGAAAAGGAAATTCTGAGAAACAACTATTCCAGCCCTGGTGTTTCACTAAAAACTTCACCAGTGTTGGTTCTAAAATTGCTCTAATGGTTCATTTGGTTTTTACTTTTTTTTTTTTTTTTGTAGAAACAGGGTCTTGCTCTCTTACCTAGGCTAGAATGATGTCATCATAGCTCACTGCAACCTCAAACCCCTGTGGCTCAAGCAATCTTCCTACCTTAGCCTCCCGAGTACCTGGGACTACAGGCACTCGCCCCCATGCCCCTTATATGTTGCTTAGTCTGGAAGTTTTTTTGATCTAGTAATTTTTTCATTTTTTCTACGGATTGGGGGAGTGGGCAAGGGCAGAGCTCTGCAGCTTCGTCCCTAACAGGCTACTGAACGACATGGAGTCATGGCCCAGGGGTTGGGGACCAACAGCCTTAGAGGATCTGCCTCAGGGGTGCTTTAGAGATCTGTGATGCTAGCTGTGGCATGGCCTGCCTGTAGTCCCAGCTACGTGGGAAGGCTAAGATGGAAGGATTGCTTGAGGCCAGGAGTTCAAGGTTACGGTGAGCTATGATTGTGACACTGCACTCCAGCTTAGAGTGAGACACTGTCTCCAAAAATGATTTTAAATTCTTAAAAATTTTTTTAAAAAATTAAAAGAAATCAGTGATAATGCTCCTCGTAGGCTGTGTTGTATCCATGTGTGTAGTATGTGCTTTGTATGTGCAAAATGGTGGTAGTGCTAGGGGATAAGGTTATCTCACTTGTTTTCAAACTTTGTTCAAATAAACTCTTTTTTAAAAACTCAATTTATGAGGAAGATTCTGGGAAGATAGCAGAATAAGAACCACCAGAATCTGTCTCCCCAACTAGAAAACAGCTGCACTGGCTTAACACAACAAAAACCAAAATCTGTCTCACTTAACTCTGGCATCTACTGAAGGCTTGCAACTTCTAGGGAAGGCTTGGACAGTACAGTAGTAGTATACTGCCATTAATTTCAGTCAGTTTTGGCTCCTAGCACTCCAGCAGCCACCCATCCCTCATCCCCAGCACCTGGCAGGCAGCTGTGTACCAGTTCCAGGAGCAGCCTGCAGGAGCTAGTGTGGACAAAAAGGACTCTGTCCTCCAAACATAGGAGTTCTGTGCTCTGATGGCTGATTGCTGCTTCTTATCACAGAGGTTCAGACAAAGAGGCAAAAACACTGCTACTGCACCTCCCCTCATTGTTGCAAGCTCCTTCACCTCTAGCTGAATTAACTTCCAAAGGACTTAAAGGCCTGGCATCTTTTTTCCTCCTTCATTTTTCTTTTTCCTCCTTTGGGAGCCAAATACTGAAGACTAAGACATTCAAAAGCAACCATATATACGTGTGGAAATTAGAAAGTCATTGCACATACAAGGGAAAAGATGCAGGCTCAGAAAAGGCCCGAGATGATCTTAAGTTTATACCCCGGGCTAATCCTTGGCACAGAGACAGCCTACAATAATTAGGAACACAACAAAAACCAGCAAACCCCAGGGAAGGGGAAGGATCTGATTTTCAGAGTTATTATATCATAGAATTCAAATGTCTGTTTTTCAACAAAAAAATTATGAGGCATACAAAGAAACAGGAAAATATGGCCCAAAGTAAAAAATAAAGAGAAACTGTCCCAGAGAAAAACCAGATGATGGACAAAGACTTTTTTTTTTTTTTTGGAGACAGGGTCTCATTCTGTCACCCAGGCTGGAGTACAATGGTGTGATCATAACTCATTGCAACCTTGAATTCCTGGGCTCAAGCGACCTTCCTGCCTCAGCCTCCAGAGCAGCTGGGACTACAGCTGCATGCCACCACACACCCAGCTAATTTATTTTATTTTATTTTTTGTAGAGATGGGGTCTTGCTGTGTTGCCCAGACTGTTCTCTAACCCCTGGTCTCAAGGGATCTTCCTGGCTCAGCCTCCCAAGTCACTGTGATTACAGGCGTACGCCACTGCACCCAGCTCCTAGACAAAGACTTTAAAACAACTATCTTAAAGATGCTCAAAGAACTAAAAGGGCTGGGCAAGCTGGGTCATGCCTGTAATCTCAGCACTTTGGGAGCCCAAGGTGGGAGGATCACTTGAGTCCAGGAGTTTTGACACTAGCCAGAGCAACATAACAAGACCCTGTTTCTACAAAAAAATTTTTAAAAACAGCTGGGCATGGTGGAATGTTCTTATAGTCCTAGCTACTCGGGAGGCTGAGGCAGGAGGACTGCTTGAGCCCAGGAGGCTGCAGTGAGCTATGGTCACACCACTGTGCTCTACCTGGGTGACAGAGTAAGACCCTGTATGAACTGAAAAAAGATGTGGAAAAGGTCAAGAAAACAATGTATGGAGAAAACTGAAATATCCAAAGAGACAGAAAACCTAATATGAAACCAAAAAGAAATTCTGGAGCTGAAAAGTACAAAAACTAAGGTGAAAAATTCAGGACAGGGTTTCAAGAGCAGATTTATGCAGGCAGAAGAACGAATCAGCAAATCTGAAGACAGGACAATGGAAAAGACTGAAGAAAAGTGAACAGGGCCTGAGGGACCTATGGGATACCATCAAGTGGACCAACATACACATTGTTGGAGTCCCAGAAAAGAGAGAGAGGTAAAGAGAATATTTGAAGAAATAGTAGCAGAAAACTCCCC
Organism: Lepilemur ruficaudatus; assembly: GCA_963574885.1. NCBI lineage: Eukaryota > Metazoa > Chordata > Mammalia > Primates > Lepilemuridae > Lepilemur > Lepilemur ruficaudatus. Next base: position 47,099 of record CAUYRT010035972.1, read on the forward strand.
AAATTTGATGAAAAACACTGAATATAAACAACTCAAGAAACTCAACATACAATAAAGTCAAAGAGACCCACACAGACATGTTATAATCAAACTTTTTTTATTCACCACTGATGAGAACATAGTTATAATCAAACTTTCAGAAGACAAAGAGAGATCTTAAAAACAACAGAGAGAAGTGATTCATCACATACAAAGGGATCCTCACCACTCAAACTTTCTCCACTTCAGCAATAAGGCTGTTTTGCTTTCTTACCAGTTGCATGTTCACTGGAATAACACTTTTAGTTTCCTTCAAGAATTTTTCTTTGCCTTCGTTAACTTGGCTAACTGATGCAAGAGGTCTACTTTTGGCCTATTTCAGCTTTTGACATGCCTTTCTACCTAGCTTAATCACGTCTAGCTTTTGATTTAAAGTGAAAGATACAAAACAATTCCTTTCACTTGAACCCAGAAGCCATGGTAGGGTTGGTTATTCACTGGCCCAATTTCAATATTGTTGTGTTTCAGGGAATAGGGAGGCATGAGAAGAGGGAGAGAGATGGGGAACAGCTGTCAGTCAAGCAGTCAGAACGCATTCAACATTTGTAAGTTCACCCTCTTATTTGGGTGCAGTTCATGGTGCCCCAAAACAATTACAATAGCAACGTCAAAGATCAGTAACCACAGATCACCATAACAGATATAATAATAATGAAAAAGTTTGAAGTATTATGAGAACTACCAAAACATGACACAGAGACATGAAATGAGCATATGCCGCTAGAAAAATTATGCCAACAGACTTGCTTGATGCAGGGTTGCCACAAACCTTCAATTTGTAAAGAATGCAGTATCTGTCTGGCCATGGTGGCTCATCCCTATAATCCTAGCACTCTGGGAAGCTGAGGCAGGCGGATCACTTGAGGTCATCATTTCAAGACCAGCCTGAGCAAGAGTGAGACCCCATCTCTACCAAAAATAGAAAAAAATTAGCAGGCATGGTGGCACACACCCATAGTCCTGGCTACTTGGGAGGCTGAGGCAGAGGGATCACTTGACCCCAGGAGTTTGAGGTTGCAGTGAGCTAGGCTGACGCCACGGCACTCTACCTGGGGCAAAAGAGTGAGACTTTGTCTCAAAAAAGAAAAAAGAAAAAAAAGAATGCAGTATCTGTGAAGTGCAATAAAGCAAAATGCAATAAAATAATGTATGCCTTATTTTTTTCTTAATTATTTTATACACTATTATATGGCAACATGTTTCCCTTTTTCTGTTTGAAGTCTAAGGGTCTGAAGTTTGCACTGACATGGCTGAGCTTGGGTACCAGTGATGTAAATACCTGCTGTGGAAATCAATAGTCGTTAAGTGTTTTCTTGTCTGTCATGGGCCACATAACAATGCCTCCATCCTTGCAATAAACCAGCAGTACTGGTAACTGTTTTTAGTATAAGACTGATCTGTTAATTTTGGATACAGTTTCATTTAGTCTACCAGGTAAGAACATTTTTCTTTTCTTTTTGTTTTTTCAGAGACAGGGTCTTGCTCTGTTGCCCAGGCTGGAATGCAGTGGCGTGATCACAGCTCACTATAGCCTTGAACTCCCAGGCTTACGGGATCCTCCCACCTCAGCTTCCCAAGTAGCTAGGACTACAGATGAGCACCACCATGCCTGGCCAATTTTTTTTTTTTTTTAAAGCAATGGTGTCTCACTGTGTTGCCCAGGCTGGTCTCTAACTCTTGGCCTCAAGCAATCCTCCTGCCCTGGCCTTCCAAAGTGCTAGGATTATAGGCATGAGCCACAGTGCCTGGCCTGAAAAGATTTTCAATGTCCACTATTGAAAGTTAGTATCAGCATGGGATGGTAAGTTCATCCAAATCCAGAATTGTATGGATTTCCATATATTCATCCAGAGGATCTGTAGTGGACTCATATGCTGCTCCCTTAATTGGAGGCTTTCATTGTTCAAATTTTTAGGCAAATTTTTCAAAAGCGAAATAAGCAAGTTTGCACTTAGCCTTGATAACACTGTTTCCAACTCTTTCACAACGCTGTAGACAACAGGAAAACAGTTTCTTGTTTGAGAACTGAGCCTACATCAAACCTTTTAGGTCTGGTTTGCATACGTGGTATTCTAATAACTGTGTCTCTATGATGAGCCAATGCATGGATTACTGGGGCAGGACCATGCCACCTCAGGAGACTGAGACAAGCACTCAATAAGCCACATGGAAATTGAAGAATAAGAGCCGCACTCAAACACTGCCAAATGAAACCACTACTCCAGCGTCACACTCTCTGGATTCCCTCATGAAGCCACTCACTGGATGTCCTTTTGCAGGCCCCCAGCCCGCTTCCCTGCCACTGCAGATTCAACCTAATGTCAATGTACCATACCAATGCCTTCCTGCTCAAGGAATCTATTTAGAATTCCACATAACTCCACAGGGACTTTGTTTTATAAACTGCTAAATCCGCAGTGCCTAGAAGAGTACCTGAGATGTAAGAAAGGGTTCAATAAATATCTGTTAATGAGATGAATATTTCAGGCCTAGAATTCTAGTATATAAAAAAGATGAATGAAGAGCTCCTCTTAGTCCTCTTCATCTTGGAATTGAGGCTGAAAGTATTCAGTACTATGTAATTTTTATTAAAAAAACAAAAAATTTTTTTCATAACACTCATTACAGAAACAGCATTTAGTTTTGGTTATTGCTATGGGGCACAGGTTAAGAAAGGTTGAAAACACTGTTTTAACAAAATGTGTCACATTAACCAAATCTTTCATCAATTAAATGGGGCTTTCCACATTGATAAGTTCGGGCCTTCCCTCACATATTACATACCTAAACAAATGCCTAATAGTTATCTGGCAGTCTTATTTTAACTTCTGGCTTTTTGAATAAAAGGGAAATGGTACAATGGCTGTCTTTGGGCACAGTTATTTTGTTCTTTACATTTCTCTTATTTTCCAAGTTTTCTACAGTTTTTATGATGCGTTAATACATAGGAATACAAAGTGAGTGGCAGTGCAGGCCCTCCTGCCCCCCACGAGATGAGAGCCACTAAGAGGGCTGCGGTGCCCTACTTCCACCAACCCTGCGCATGTAGAACAAACCATCTCAAACCAGCACCACAGCCAATGCTGTGCTCAATCCTGACATCACAACATGTTGCTATACAACAGTGCATAAAATAATTAGGAAAAAAATACAGGCAATACCTTGTGTTACTGTGCACTTTACTGTACTTTGCAGATAATTCGTTTTTTACCTATTCAAGGTTTGTGGCAACTCTGCATCAACTCAGACACCAGAAACAAGTCATAGATGGACAGTCTTGCGATTTTTTTTTTTAAAGCATTTATAACATTTTCTTTCTTTTTTGGGTCAATCTTGTGATTATTAACATTGTTCTGGAAGTACCTGACAATTACAAGAAAATAAAGGGTACAACTATTGGAAAGAAGGCAGCAAAATTATGCGCATATGACTATGTACTTAGAACACCCAAGAAAATAACCTGAAATATAATCAGAAAGCATGAGAGAATTAAAATTAATCACTCAATTGTTTTTCTCTATACTAACTATAATGGGTGGAAAACAGAATGGGAGGGGAGGACAGACACTCAGTAATAGCAACAACAAAAACAAAAAAATACAGGAATAAATTTAATACAATATGTGTAAAACCTACAAGCAGAAAATCACAGAACTTCACTGAGAAGAAATGAGGAGGTATCTTGCTCCTAGATAGTAAACAGTAACCTCATAAAAATGTTGATTCTGTCTAATCAATCTCTAAATTTTATGAGCTCACAAAAATCCTAACACTTTTTTAGAACTTGACGAAAGGATTATAAATGCACTTTAGGAATATGTGAGTGAGAACAGCCACGGAAAACTTGAAAAAGAAAGTTAGAGGCCAGGTGTGGTGGCTCATGCCTATAATCCTAATACTTTGGGAGGCCGAGGCAGGAGGACTGTTTGAGGCCAGGAGTTCAAGACCAGCCTGAGCAAGAGAGAGACCCCGTCTCTATAAAAAATACAAAAATTAGCCAGGCATGGTTGCCCACACCTGTAGTCCCAGCTACTTGGAAGGCTAAGGCAGGAGGATCGCTTAAGCCCAGTAGTTTGAGGTTACAGTGAGCTATGATGACACCACTGTACTCTAGCCAGGTGACTAAGTGAGACCCTGTCTCAAAAAAATAAATACAGGCCGGGTGTGGTGGCTCACGCCTGTAATCCTAACACTCTGGGAGGCCGAGGAGGGAGGATCATTTGAGCTCAGGAGTTTGAGACCAGCCTGAGCAAGAGCGAGACCCTGTCGCTACTAAAAATAAAAAGAAATTCACTGGACAACTAAAAATATATAGAAAAAATTAGCCGGGCATGGTGGCGCATGCCTGTAGTCCCAGCTACTCGGGAGACTGAGGCA
>CAUYRT010035973.1:0-18145 GCA_963574885.1 Lepilemur ruficaudatus
GTGGGCGTGGTGGGCGCTCCCGTGGGCGTGGCTGGCTCTCCATGGGCGTGACTGTTCTCTCTGTGGCGTGGTGGACTCTCTCTGCCTTTTCAATCTTCAGTTAGTTACAATCTGGGGGCTCTGACCACAAAGGGTTCCCGAGAATTTTTTTTTGAAGCCCTTTGTTATCTAAATTATACTAGCAGTAAGTTTTATGCCATAACTGGTAGGGCGCACGCTTGTTAATACATGGGGTAAAGAGCACTTAAGATTTGTAATTATGACAAACCACACATACTACAAGTGGGTAGCTTCTGGAATTACAAAGATAATTATAATGAAACTGTGAGTCTATTTTTCCTGATCAAGTCAGGTAAATATTTCTACCTAAGTAAAATACTATTGTTCTGCATATTCTATTGTTAGTGGGGGAAAACAAACCAAACTCTGTAAAGTAACTTAAAGAGGATTATTCTGCGCTAATGTGACCGATCGCAGCCCGGGAAGACACAAAACTGAGAGGCGTTGTGTGTAAGTGATCCCAGACGGTGGGGCTGCGGCTTGGTCTTACGCGTTTCGGGGGCAGGAACTGCAGGTGAGACAGTAAGTCAGCACGTGGAAGGTGCCCACTGGCTCACAGAGAAGGCGGGATCTTGGGGAGAGGTGTCCACGTCCCAGGTGGGTTGAGAGACTCTTCAGTTGGCCGTTGGTTGAGAGAGTTAAGCTGTGTCTGAGGCTTGGAGTTGGGAGCAGGGAACACCTGGGCTGAGATAAGGGAGTCTGCTAACAGTACACCAGCCACAGTGCACCCACACAGAGACCTGTTACTCGGATTGATGCTGCAGGAGTCTCAACCTTGGTCTTGCGTGGCCTTCAGTTTGTCATTTAGCATCTTGGTGCCACCAAGAGGCTGTTTCTTCAGTCTTCGGATCTCTGCTTTAACATTGACTCTGGTCAGTTGTGGCTAAACTCCAAAGGGGAGGGGGTATAATGAGGCGGGTCAGACCTCCCTTTCCATGATGGCTGGGAATTCAGTTTTAAGGTTTTTTGGGGTCCCCTTGCCCAAGAGGGGGTCCATTCAGTCAGTGAGGGACTTAGGATTTTATTTTTAGTTTACACTGTATGGAACAGAAAGTTGTGTAACACACACACAGAGGAGTTTTATATATTTTGCTGATTTTTAAGTTATTTCTTATTCCTTTAGATTTGGGGTTCTTTAAAATTATTAGGTTTAATCTTGAGTTAATACCCTGGCCTTTTCTCTGTGAAAATAGTTACTTGAAAGTATTAACAAAAGTAGTATTAGGTATAACAACAAATGTACTGAGAGTTACTGTGTGGTGGGTTCTAAGTGATGCTCATGTGTTAAACTTTCCAAGCCCACTAAGATCAGTGCCATTATCATCATCTGTATTTTACCCTTGAGAAAACTGTGGCTCAGACAAACAGTGTCATGTACCCAAAGTCTCAGAGCCAGAGCTGAGACTCCCGCCAGGCCGTCGCGCCTGGGCCTGGGCCTGGGCGGGGACGGTGACGCTGTCCGACTTCAAGCTGTGGAAGCGTGTCCGATTTGGGAAGCAGGGACAGGCATTAGAGGACAGTGGGGCCACACTGACCTTGTAGCTGGACCCGCTGACGCTCCCTGAGCTCACTCGGCCCGTCCTTCTGTCCCGGGCAGAGTGTGGCGGGCGGCTGCGAGCAGAGTCTGCGCCCAGAGACCTGTACTCCCACGCCCAGTTCGGAGACAACAACTACCCGGGACAGGCCGACTGCGAGTGGCTGCTGGTGTCGGAGCGGGGCTCGCGGCTGGAGCTGTCCTTCCAGACGTTCGAGGTGGAGGAGGAGGCGGACTGCGGCTACGACTACGTGGAGCTCTTCGACGGCCTCGACTCCGCGGCCGTGGGGCTCGGTCGGTTCTGTGGATCTGGGGTAAATACAGACAGGACGTCGTGGCGTGATTGGTTCCAAATGCCTATTGATCCTGGGTCGATGGGCGTAACATTGACAAATTGGCAATGCTTTTGCAAAAAAAGTTACATAGTTTTATTAATGGCTCGACAAAATGTAACACCTCACTCTGCCCTTACCACTTCTCCACCCCTAATTAATTTGATAACGTCAGATGAATCAGATGAATTCAGTAGTTACAATCCATTTCCACATTCTAACATGTTATTGTGCAATGAATATTTAAATACTTATTAATCTAAAATCAATATATTTAAACACATGCTCTTAACAGTTTTGTCACCTTCCTAAATTGAAGCATAAAGGGGAAAAAACTGCGCACACCAGTCTAGTTCACATTCCCTTCTCAGTACGTGTATTTGGTGGGAGTGGCAGGGTCCCCCATGGGCTCGTGGGCTCAGCCAGTGTTGCAGGACTATCGTCCCATTGCAGAGTGTCACCGTGCAGGTGCAGGGTGCCAGGGGCAAGCCAGAGATCACTGTGGGAAATCAGAGAAGAAAAACTTAAGGTTTCCTCAGTGCTTTTTCCCCTGGGACTCATTGCGTTACTATTGAATAGTCTTCTGAACATGTAATTTGTTCTGAATACATTATTCTCAATTTTCCAAATGTCCACTGGTATCTGTTGCTTAAATGAAACCACTGGACTGGACTCTTCCCAAGTAGCAACTGAGGTCAAACAAAAAAGCTTGTTGGTACTGAGATTATTAAAACAAGAAATGATGGAAGTTTGGGTTCTGGAAGAGGCTCTGCCTCAGAGCAGCTTCTGAAACAAATTTGCTATCTTTTTACCGTCTTTGAACCTCCCTCTACTTATTTGTAAATCTAGAGAACTTGGCTTAAGGGTTCAAGGGAAACACCAAGTTCTCAGCAAGGAAAGTGCCACACTTGGACACAGACTGGTGTGTGTTCAGGGCCCAGTGACACGACGGGCCAGCTGTGTGATCGCTAGTGTCACTTTCTTCTCTGAGTTTCATTTTTTCACCTGTACAATGAAGAAGTCAGTCAGATCTGTTCAAGGTTGTCGGGAGGATTAAGTTGCATTTCAGAGAAAAATATTCCCAAACGTGCATTGCGTTGACGAAAAAGTGATTCATTCTGATGTTTATTTACTTTTCTTTTCCTCCTTCAGCCACCAGAAGAGATCTATTCCATCGGGGATGCAGTTTTAATTCATTTTCACACTGATGACACAATTAACAAGAAGGGATTTCATATAAGATACAAAAGCATAAGATATCCAGATACCACGCATACCAAAAAGTAACACAAAACCTCTGTGGGAACATAAAGCAATGTGTGTAATGCAGAGAAGACATCCTTTTTTTTAAAACCGAAGGTATCAGCACAAAGGTTCTGTATGATGAGTTTGAACACGAGACAGCTGAAGGCCAGAATTCTCTGTTGACTGAAAGAGGAGTTTCCAGCCGACCCTGGTCAGCGTCACAGAGACACGTGAGCGCCCTGCTGGATGGTGTCGGTGGAGCGGGTGACAGGGCGTCAGACGCTTCTGGAAGACATGACGACCTTCGGTTCACAGCCTCAAACCGACGCCTCGCGGTTCAGACAGTGCCGTTCGTTAGCTGTGATCCTGCAAAGTGATCCTTTTGACAATGTGTCAAGATTTGGGGGCAGGAAATGATACTGCAGGTCATAAACCGGAAAACCCTCTCCTTGTGTCCTGGGTAACTGCTCTGACCGTGTCTCGGGCGCAGCGTAAACCGGACCCAGCGAGGGACTGAAGTGGGGACCTTGCAGGGCAGTTTGTACTTTGAGCGTGTGCGTGTGTGTCTGGTGTCTGGAGACTGGAGTGTCTCAGCCTCGTGGTTTTCACTTGCAGGCTCCTTGACCTCCTGGAGCGCAAACGATCTTGACACCACTTCTCGTACTTGGCGTGCGATGAGTCTGAAATGTCAGTGGTGTCTACTTTCGCAGGTAAACGCTAGACATCGTTTATCTAAGTACTGGAAAATGCACATTTGATTGCTAGGCTCAGTGCTTTCTGTGGAAGTGCTGTCTTCTCACTCCGGATCCAGGAAGCCCGTGACGTCCTACGAAACCGATGAGGACACTCCCGGGAGGCGTGGGCAGGATTCCTCCGGACGACGGCCGGGCGGTTCACGCGCGCGTTACTGCTGCTGCTATTACCCTTGTGTTTTCCTCTGTCGTCGATCTGTTATTATTGTTGATGTTGTCACAGTTAATGTATTTTTTAAAAATGGGATGAAGTGGAAGTAGGTCTTGTGGAAATGGAAAGATCTCTCTCTTTTTCTCCCCACCCGCCCCAGGATTCAGTTTAAAAAAAAATGCAAAGTTGGAAAAAAGAAAGATTTGTTTCCAAGAGACTTCCTACGGTGCTACTCCATACATATTTTTTTTAAACAAGTTTTTGACCTTTGAGCCGACCACTCGTAGACAATGCATGTCTCCCATGTCTGGCTGGTGGCATGTGAAGACTGGAGACTTGCTAATGTGTCCAGAGGATGTCATTGCAAGGGCGGCACTTGTCCTGCGGAGCAACCACTTTCGATGCCTTAGAATTCTTGCACGTGATCCGGCACATCCTCCTGGAGTCACCTGCTGAGACGTGAGCGTGGCAGTGTGTGTTAATTGACAGCCGGGGAGGAAAGCCCAGTTCCGTGACTGGGACATTGGATATAAATATGGTGACCTGGTTTTGTTGTAGAAAATGTACGTTCAGAATGGATTTCCTGCTTTCAAGGCTTGTGTGCTTTTAATAGTGATGTGTGTATATGTGAGATTGTCTGAGTGCGGGAAGCGGCAAGGGATGAAAAACAGTGAGTGGTTGGAAAGTTGAAACCATGTGCCAAGTTCTACTAAATCCTGTTCGAGACAGCACCTTTCCTAGGTTTCATGGGCAAGTGGTGAGAACTCTACGTATTATCAGTCCCGTAAACAGGGGTTCTTTCCCGCAAAGAAGCTGTCCTGATATTTTTGGATGTCGACGCAGGTTCTGTTACCTGTCCATGAACATTCCACATTTCATGCGATTGGGTCTGGTCTTCACTGTTTCAAAAGTAAACTGTGCAGACAGATGTAGCTTATTTGTGTGTCCTCTCGCTGTTGCTCTGAAAACATCTTTTCTTGCACATGAATCTTGAAATGTAAATACATTTTTAAAGCCAATGTTTCGGTCTTACTGAATGTTACTCCGGAAATGTTTAACTGCTGCCTGCAACGTCCATGAGCCTTTCCGTGAAGCTGATCCATCCCAGTCACTTCTCCCGTACTTTTTCACTAATCTCCAATTAGTCAAAGTGTGTCAGGAATGAGGCAGAGAGGAGAAAAAAGACATCGGCACCTGTCCTGGTCCCTACCCCCCAGCCCTGCGCTGGGCGTGTGCACTGGCTCCCTGTGCCCTCCGTGCTGCCCTTGGGGCTCTGTCACCGTGTCCTCCATTTCTCCTTCCGGAACTGAGGCTCAAAGAAATTATCTTAACTTGCCCAGGGCCACAGTGCAAAGTTAGACGTTGGAACCCAGTTTGTCTGATAGCAAAGTCTGTGCTTGTTCTACAGAACGTAGTAGAACCAATCTTGGAGTATATAAATAGTAGATTTTTTTCGTGATGTAACTTTTCCACATAAAGTCAATTTTAGGGGTGACTTAACAGAAAAACCTTCAGGGTGAACTTTTTTTTTTTTCCCCAGAAACAGCATGAGAATTAGAATAACAGCGATAGTTATCTTTAAAATCCCGAATTAGTACTAGAAATTGAAAAAACAAACTGTAGTTTGGAGTTACCGTGGGCCTTCTGTTAAAATAAATATGTTAAATTATTTTGCCTGGTCTGGTAGGGCACGTGTGGCGCTCTGTGCTGAGAAAGGTTCCGGAGTCCCCATGGCCATCTGCTCAGGCCGTGGCCAGTGTGCCCAGCGCCACTGAGAAGGGAGGGAAGGTATTTGGAGCACCCAGAGATGCCGTGACTTTAGGTCTTTGCCGTGAACGTTAACTTTTATTGTATCTCCTGTCAGGTATCAGTTTACTGCATATTGTTTTCATATTGATACAACATCTGCCTTACATGTGTTGGTAAATGAAAATGCAGACAGCTTCATTGTTCTTTTGTTAATATATGTTAGTGACTGTTGCGCTTCATTAAATTAAGTTTGTAAATTATTTTCAACCCCTACATCGATAATAGATTGGTTGTCTTTTTCTTCGCCAGAGTTCCAATTCTCACCTTTTCTCACTGACTATACGCAGGAAATAACTGTTCTCACTTGATTTTATTAAATGTTTTAGACTCAATTTTGAAAATCACTCTAGTTTGTTAAAGAGATGCTGACTTAACGTAAGTGTGCAAGACAAGTCAGGGAAGTGGGTGACCCAGCAGCGATTGTGTTTACAAAGCCCTCCGACGTCCCAGGCCTGCGGCAGCCGGACTTTTGCTACCTTGAAGCAATTTTAGTACATCGCGGTATCAGATTCAAATTCTGTTTAATGTTTTAAAACGTCATGGTCTCTTTTACTTGGCTTCTATCACTGCTACCTGTTTTTAGTGGGAAGCTTCAGATATCAAATTCCGTTCTGCAATATAGAAAAACCTCTAAAAGCATCAAAGGGCTAATTTTATTCTTTATAAGGTTAAAAGTTACTTTGTAAAAAGACACTAAATCACATCTTTATTTAGACTTTGAAGAACTATAACTGGGTGTGACATTGAGAATAACTTCTACTTAACAGTTGTCAAAACATTTGGTAACTTTTGTTTAGTAACAGTGGGACCGAGACTTGCTTTTTGGAAAACCTTCAATGTCTCTTGTTAATCTGGCTTGGGAGGCGGAAAACAGAAAAAACATAATTACCTCCTGAAGATCTATAATTCGAACTGCAGTAATGTCTTCTATTTTACACGAACAAACATGCAGTATTAACTTATCCGAGAAGAAGTTGGTCTGTGAATAAATTGAAGCTTTTTATGCATCAGCGAGTGGTAATTGGTTTCCAGTGAATACGCAGCTTTCAGCCTTTTATGTTATTGTTACAGAATTTAGAAACTGTCATTAGCTTAGGAAACAAGTGGTGGAAAAGTTGGCTCTGATACACTGTGAAAGAATGGTATTAGTCTCCAAGCTTTCTTTAGACGCCTACTTTTTTCCTGCCCAGCTTCCAAACTGCTGACTCTCCCCGACCCCAGCATGCTGAACCCCAGGGTGGGCTGACCCTGCACCCATGTGCCGGCCACGCCTCCCTGCCGCAGGACCACGCGGGGTGATTGCAAAGGGATTGTTGGGCCCCGAGCACATCTCACTGTCGCTTCCCTCTCAGCCAACATTTTAAGCAAAAAAATAAATACAATAAACATCATTTCTAACTGCAAAATTCACGTAGGTGGAAATATATTTAAAAGGCACTAGAAAAAAGACCTACGCAGCCAACATGCAGCCTGAGGCAGGTGGACGGAAGGTCCCGACAGCAGGTCTCGCCTTTCTCTTGCTGCTGGGGCGGAGGCGTGTGGGTAAATAATGAAATTATTGTGTGATGTTGTATAATTTCTATATGAATACAAGCTCATGGCTTCGCCAGGCCCTCTGACCTTACCCTGTTCTGTCTATATTGTCCTTATAGCTGGAAAATCAGCTATACATTTTGCTTTTGCCCGGCTATCAAATTTTCAGAGCATACTTGCATCTGAAATAAGTAACAGCAACTAAGATTATCCAAACTGCTTAACGCTGGCTTGAACACGTGCTCCTTGCTTCTGTGGACTTCACATGCAGTTCCCGATCCTCGCGTCCTGTTAACGTGGATTTTTAGGAGTCGACCTGGACAGTCTGGGGTGGGTGCATTGGTTTGTGCTCGGGTACGGATTAGTGGTTTGCGGCGCTCACGTCACCACGAGGCCTCGGGTCTCAGACCTAGGTGCATTTCCATTTGCAGTTACTTCCCTGTCCTCCCGTCCTCCTCTGGAACTGTTACTCCCACGTCCGTGTGGCTGGGTCAGGCGGCTTCACGATCCACGTCTGCGAAGGAAACACCAACCGGCTGTTTCAAAACACCCCAGACTCGATACGTCTTAACTGACGTCGGGCTCTTACTCTCTCCCTGTGATTCTCTTCCGTGCACCGTCTCCACGAACGGCGCCATCTCCCTGCCGGGGTGTGAGTCCCGGCCTCCGCGTTGTGTAGAAATCCTGTCTCTCCACGTTCTGCGTCCAGTTCCGTCCCAAGTCCTGCCAACGTTGCCTCCTGGGTCTCTCAGGTCCGCCCACGTCTCCCGTCTCTGCTGCCGCCCACCGAGTGCAAGTCGCAATCAGTCTCCCTGCCCTTCTGTGATTTCTCACTACATGCAGGTCACCCGCTCTTTGTGTGAATTGACTTGTTGATCCCTCACATGGGAGGCCAGTGCCACGACTACCCTGACTCCACCTGCTTGACGTCACAGCACCAGTCTGCAGAGGGGCTGCCGTCCAAACCCGGCCCGTCGGGCTCCTGACGCCGCAGGCAGCTTGATGGAACCTGACGTAGAGAAACAAATATGTCATCGGCCTCAAAGTCTATGAGAAACAGATTGAGAATGTTTTAATCACAGCTATCTTACATTTTCAATTCAGTCTTATAAAATGGAAAGTAATCCTTTGTAATGTTGGAGTTCCTTAAATTATGACTCTGAGTAAGATAGAGGCAATAACATTAACGTCTTAGCTCCCTAAAATTCTTTCCACAGGGAATTACAGGGAATCTGATCCAGATGGTTTTCCCTTGTGTAATCTGACGTTTGCCTTAATACACAAAAGGAGGGAGTTTGGAGAAACCCGAGGAGCAAAGCGTTAACATGTCCCTAGGCTGTGCCTGTCACACGTCAGCTGTCCCCAGGCAGCCTTGGGCAAGTGCGGCACCGCGGTCTGTTTGTGGCTGGACCCTCTGACAAGCGCCCCAGGTGCAGCTCTTCCTCCCTCTGACTGTGGAAGGATCCGTGTGGTTTGAGTTCCAGACGGACAGGAGGCAGAAGTGACATCTTGCTTTGAAAGCTGAGGAGGGTGACCTGCTTCACCTGCCAAAGTCCACCTCAGGTTGACTCAGAGACAGACTCCATGGCAGTCTGCAGTTTTATTTAGTTGGCTCCTTTGTTTAAAGTAACTTTATTTTCCTAGGCAATGTTCGATATTAGGATGTGATGGAAGAGGTTAAAATAAAAATCTCTGTAGCTGGAAGATTTTTACCCAGAGTTACATACGCAGAGTTACAAAGCCTTGGAACCCACCAAAGGTCCTTAAGGAAACATCTTATTTTCTCTCCAGATAAGGGGTATTTTGAAAAAAATCAATGATGCATACTATCTATCCTGATATCATATCCCATCACAGGGTGATGTTGCGTCAGCCGACCCTGAGCTTGCCGTCTTTGAGAGTTGCTGGTAGGAAGACTTTCTGTGAACAACTGCTGCAAATCCTGGCTGTGGCTTTTCCCTCAGCTACGAGGTCTGTTGAGCGAGCAGCAGCTCTCAGTGACGTCCTCCCTGGCAGTCGTGACAGCACCCAGCAGCTGCTCTCTGTTGAGTTGGTGTTTCTGGTCTCTCATACCTTCTAGCAGCTTCTAAGTGACTAAAGTAGCCCCTAGTATTGTCTATGTAGAACTCAGAGGATGTGGTAAAAACTTGGCAAGCTCCCCAGTGCCATTCATTCAAAACTCTGTGTACAACTGAAAGGACCTACTGACTCTGTGTCTCTCGGGGGTTGTTGTCGACCCTGAACCATAACACAGACCTCAGACACACTGACTTCCAGCTCCTAATGAAGTTACCATAACATCTACAAAGTTACAAGTTGGCAGGAATTACCATCACATCTACAAAGTTACAACTTGGCAGAAAGTTACCATATACATCTACAAAGTTACAACTTGGCGGAAAGTTACCACATGCATCTACAAAGTTACAACTTGGCGGAAAGTTACCACATACATCTACAAAGTTACAACTTGGCGGAAAGTTACCACATACATCTACAAAGTTACAACTTGGCGGAAAGTTACCACATACATCTACAAAGTTACAACTTGATGGAAAGTTACCATATACATGTACAAAGTTACAACTTGGTAGAAAGTTACCATATACATCTACAAAGTTACAACTTGGCAAGAATAGGTTCTAGGTAGGTCTAAGTTTGTCTTCGATTCTTTTCTTGTTGTTAGAGTTTTCTGGTTTCATTGCTAAAGGTCTTAACTTAGGTAGAGGTATTAATTCATGATTTAGGGCATTTATGGGGGAGGTAGTTATAGGAAACTAACTCTCCTGCACCAGGCGGTTGTGATGATTGATATAAGAACTTCCAATAGTGTTTTCAACTTTGGAAAGAGGCAAGCTATGCACACATAATTTCTCGTTTATTTGTTGGTGGAAATGTGAGCTTTATAGAGATAAGTGAAAAGGATTTATGTAAAGTGGGCTGCCCTTCTATACCGAAGTAGAGCTGGCTTTTTACACAGAAACGTTAGCTTCTGAGATGCATAAGAAAGGAGCGCCACAAATTGCAAGGGCCTCCTCCATCCCGGAAATAGGACGGACCTTTCACCAGGTGTAATGAGCAACAGTCACCAACAGTAACGAAGGAGCTTCGGCTCAGCTCTCCCTTTTTATCCAGATGGATATAACCCTGTGCTAAGCCCTCAAACTCTGTAGCCAGAGAAGACCAACAGTTCTCAGATAATCTAGAAATGGAACCTCATAAAATGTAAAGTTCTGCCGTACTTTATAATAATTAGAGATTGTGAGCAGAGCCTTCCAAGTTATGCCCAAGCAATATAACGTAACAAGACATAATCTGGCAAAATACTACACTGCCAAAGTAGCAACCTACAAAACAAATGGGACCCCAAAGAGAACAGCCCCGCCAAGCACGAAATTGCTGAAATAGAAGAAAAGATGGAGATAATTGCAGTAAAGGCAGAGGGAAAATATAAAAAAGATTAAAGCAAAAAGAGACCATTTTAGGGAAGACAGGTGAGGTAATCTGACATAAAAAGAATTAGTGTCTCTGAAATAGAGAACCCACATAAATGCAGAAAATATTAAACGAAACACTGCAGAAAAATTTCCCTGAAATGAAGAAATGATGAATCCGCACGTTGAAAAGTCGTATACTAAATCTTATTTCGGTAAAGCTGTGGAATTTTATAAGAATGAAATGAAAATGTAATTATTCAGGCATTCAGTCTGAATAAAGCAAGAAATTCGAAAAAGGAAAAATCTATTTGATCTCAGACATCTCCCCAATAACCATCAATGCCACGAGAACGGAGCTGTGTGTGCAAAGGCCACCTAAGACCCTGACAGCAAGGGCCAGACGTCCTTGTTCACGCTGCTCACGCAGCACCTGCGGCAGGCACGGCGGGCCGTGCACGCTCAGCAAATACCGAACGAATTGGCATAAATTCTTAAGGAAAGGGTGGGTGGTTACCAAATATCACAGACAGTCGGCTTCTCAGATATAAAGGCACAGCCCGAAAATACAGAACAGCCAAGGAAGTGTCTCGCCTACTCAGCATTCTCAGAAACCCTCCAGTCAAGCGACAGTTGAATCAAAATAAGAAGCTCAAGAATGCGGAAGGTGTGACACTGTATCACTTGTACAAAAACGGTGCATTCATTATTCCAAAGAAGAGCTGGGATAAAGGGTGACGAAGAAAATAAAAAATTCACCGTGCTGGACAATGGGATGAGTTGGCACGCAGAACGGAGAGAAGGTGTCAGGGAATGAGGTAGCAGAACAGTGTTGACGTTTAAGAGGCTTGAGAAGGAGAGAAACCAGGATTTTAAAAAGGATCGTGGGCGATCTGGAAGTGCAGACCCGCGTTAGTTAATTTTTGTCATTGTTGGAATGTCTTCCTTTGAATGCAGGGTCTTCCTGAACCTCAGCCACGTTGTGCCCCGTGTGTGTGTGTGTGTGTGTGTGTGTGTTTGTGTGTGTGTGTGTGTGTAAAGTTACAATGGGAGATTCGGGACTGCAGGGATTTTTATCTTTTCCCTGCTACATTTCCAGCACCTACAACAACCTATCACGTGCTTTGTGGCAAAGTGGACGTTCAATAATTATTTGTTTTAGTTACAGTGAACATTTTCTTGTTATGAGAGATAATCATTCCAAAACTGGTGATAAGATTTATTATTAAATAGTTCAAGAGTCTGGCTATTATTTTGATTGTCCGTATCTACTGTGTTCCTCTATTTGACTATTTCCCCTATCAAAACTTCATTTTCCTACAGTTTCTGTCACCTCTCAGCATTTATAAAAGCTATTAAATATGAAATGACCAATTTCCTCAGGGATTAAGTTTGAGAGTTGATATCTCTGACATTTCACTTGACACATATTGTTTTATTTTTATTGTGAGGGTCCATCCTCAGTCTTTCAAACACGTGTTGGCTTGTGATTATTTTTCAGAATGTTTTCAGAGCAATTTTTGTGAAACCATGGATAAGTCCAAAATCGTGTTATTTTTGAATATGAGTTCTGCTGTGGAACCAATGCAGTGCAGACAGCTCGAAGTATCAACGGAGTGTTTGGGAAGGATGTGGCAATGAATGCACAGTACGTGGATGGTTTGAGAAGTTTCATTCTGGTGACTTTAATCTTGAAAATGAGCCACGTGGGTGACCTGAGACCAAGGTGGATCATGATGAGCTGAAAGCTGCAGTGGAAGCGAATCCATCTCAACCTGTGTATGAGTTAGCTCGTCTTTCTTTGCTGTCATGACACAAAGGTGAAGCATTCCTACACCGTATTGTTACGTGTGATGAAGAATGGATTCTTTCTGACAATCACAAGCATTCGGCACAATGGTTGGATAAAGATGAAGTGCCGTAACACAGTCCAAAACTGAATATTCATCCAAAACAGTGTCTGTGTGGTGGTCCAGCGCTGGTATTATCCACTACAGCTTCATGGAACCTGGTCAGTCCATTACAGCAGGTGTCTACTGCAACCAGCTGGATGAAATGATGAGGATGCTTGTGATTAAGCAGCCATGATTGGCCAATAGAGTCAGGCCAATCCTCTTGCAAGACAAGACTCAACCACATGTTGCACAAACAACGCTGCTCACACTACAGAGGCTGGACTTGGAAACTCTCTGTCATCCACTGTATTCACCAGACCTGGCACCCACTGACTCCCACTTCCTCCAGGCTTTGGACCACTTCTTGCAAGGAAAATATTCAGTTCTCAACAAGCTGTGGGAAACGCCTTTTGCGATTTCATGGCCACTCGCTCTCCAGGCTTCGCTGCTGCATAAACCAGCTACCGTTAAGATGGCAGATCTGTGTGGACAGTTTAGGTGCACACTTTGCTTAATTGTACTGCTTCTTGTTTGAGACAGAACAAACTGCGCTTTTGATTAAAAGACATTTCGTATTTAGTGATCTAAAATATAAGCACCTTTTTCTGCGAAGGTGCTTATATCAGGAACAATTTATCAGAATTGAATTTATTTTCTAAACTTATACCATTTTGTGTGTGTAAGGGACCTCACGGATAATTCATCTGAGAGAGGACGAGGCCTCCGTGTTTCTGAGTGCACTGCCTGAGGTTCCCTGGCTCTCAGTCTAACGTTTCTCCCATTCTGCTGTTTGAGCTCTTTGCTTCACTGTTCTTCTCAAATATTAAGGTATCGGAGCATGCAGTATTTCAGTCACTTCATAATATTTTCAAATGAGACCATTTTGTTTGAATGTTTACTTTCAATATGAACGCACAAAGGGGATTCGAGTCTCTAAACATCAGCTTCCCACTTTCTTCTCGGATCCTTGCGTACACGTGCCGTAATTATTACTACAGATCTGCTCGATGAAACGCACACGGCTCGTTTGCAGTCTTCTGGGCACTCTGCCAAATTTCAGGACCCATCAAGGCCTTGTTTACACAATCAATTTGCTGGAATCTGCCTCAATTTGGTGTCCACACTTTTTTTTTTTTACTACTTAGTTAAAATTCATAGGGAGTAGGAAAGGAAAGGAAAAAAAGATGTGTACTCTGCATACAAAATTCTGCTTATTATTAATATTGTGATGAGAACACTTCCGTAACAGTGGACCACTTCCCAGAGTGTAAGCTTCTTGGCCCATTGTGTATGCAAAGAGAAATAGTGGCCAGAGACGCTGACAAGGAAAAATATGATTCTGCAAATGTCAGGCAAATGCGTTGTTTTAATCTTGGGAGAGTTTAAGGAAATTTTGTTCTAACTTTTCTTTTATTGAATCTGAAGTTGATAAGATCTCTCATGTGAACAAGAGAAGCCGAATCCAATGTTACTGACCACAATTGTTACATATAAATTAGACTTGAATAGATTTCAACATATTTATTTTTTTAATAAGACAGTGAGTTCCTTAAACTTTAAGAAGTAACAAAACTTAGCATCGTGTTTATTCATGTTCTAGATCGGGGGAGAGTGACTTAATTCCTGTGGATTTTCATCAGGGTAAAACTAATACAGACTTCGGGTGAATGTGTGTGGTCCATCCCTCTGCCATCCCTTTTACATTAATTTAACAACCTTCTGAAATTTAGGACTCACCATTTCCACTCATACAGAACATGCCACCAGGTTACTTTTCCCTGGTTTTTCTGTCGGTAAAGAACTGTTATTGTATAATTCCAGTAAGAACAGTGATTCCCAACCATGCCTCATCAGCATGGCCAAAGCAAAGCCCTGCTGACTACAGTAATTATTAGTTTTATGAGCGAGACATTTCATTATTGCTACATCCCATCTCATTTGGTAAGACGCTAAAAGCAAATATAGAACTGCTTCAACTGGACAAAATAGACTAATCAGTTAAAACAATAAAAGTGTGTTACAATAGCGATGTGCCCAGTGTTAATCTCAGCTCCTGAGTGACTTCATATCACATCCTTAATTATCAAATTTTTAACTCCTGATGAAGAACATGCTTTCAGTCTTGCCTAGAGCTGTGTGATGTTTGGGTACAAGTGTCGCAGAGTTAGACAATCTGCAGTTCAATCCATCCACCTCCACTACGTAAGTTTCAGTTTTGTTATTTGTAAGTAGGAGTACCGGTTGTATTAATGACTTTTGCCCCTCTAAATATAGGGAGAATAAAATGCGTGTAAAATATGAAGCAAGGTATTTGGAACATACTAAAACTTCATTAAGCATAAGTATTAACGTTCACATTAATAATTAAAACATCTGAGTTAATTTCTGCCTCAGTCATTTATATATAATGTAAGCCATATTTGCCACTGGTAGTTCTAGGCAGTAGAATTAAACTTCCCTGTACAATTGATTCTGCCTCAAAATTGCCTCCAGTGCTGAGTTGTGAACTTGCTTGTCCTTGTCCGTTAGGGGCAGTTTTCAGCTATCCAGATATATTTTGGCCACTGATTTTTGTTACTATCATTTTTTTAAGAAATGGAAATAATTTTCTAGAATTATAGTGGAATCTGGCATTAGTTCCTTTGAGACTTTTTCTCACCAGTGTGCGAGCCGTAATATTGCCCCATTCTGACCCAATCCATTCGTGTGTTCTTTAAAAATTTCATCTCCCAGAATGATTCCTCTAAAATGAGGCACAAACATTAAAAAAATAAAAACCCTAAAGGACACAGTATGTCAAACAATAGAGTATTATTTTGTAAATATGACACATTATTTGGCCGGTCGCACAGAAGCAGTGGTGCATTAACAAAACAAAGATCTGTTGACATTTTGGTTAAAGCAGTAGCTTTGATTCACTTTCTGTACAAAACCGCCAAGGCTCAAAATTTTATTAGAAATATGTTATTATTCAAATCAAACCAACACATATTTCTTGGGAAAGTAGTGTCTTTGAATCTTTTGCAACACAGTACAAGGGATGGAAAGAAATTAAAGACATGAAGATTATGTTCAAAGACCTTATGAAAAGAGATGAAAATATTAAAATTAAATAACTTATTGATTACCTGCAACAGAAGAGGAAGAAACAGCAGGCAGCGTGGGGCGGCTGGTATGCGGATAATACACGAGGTGAAGGGAAAGGAGTGACCTTTCCTGCCTTGTGGTCATGGGGTTTTGAGCAAGGTTTAGATTATGAAAATAACTTGAACATGCTCCTAAGGAGAAGGGAGATGTTCCAAAAGGAGGGAACGCCGTGGTCCAGAGTGCTGAGGTCGGACACTGGCTATTGCTCAGGAGAGGACAGCGAGGAGAGACATCAGCGGGACGGGCAAGCCGTGCGGGCTGGCAGGCAGGGGGGCCCGGGTGGGCATGTCTCTCGTACTCTGCTGGGGAATGCTAAGTTGGCTCAGATCTGCACATGAGTTTAAATAAGTACATGTTAAAATTAATTTTTTTCGGGGTTCAAAGTTTCAAAAAATTATTTTGGAATTGTTTCACAAAGTGGAATATATCACACACACACACACACACACACACACACAGAGCTACTGTGTTAATGGGTGGGACAGCTGAATATTTTCCATTAAAATATTAGAAAGGTTATTATTCCCATCTGTTAGCCGGCTTGTAAATCTATGTGAAAAGTTATTGCAAACACAATTCGGCCTTATGTTTGCCTGCGTTTTAAAAATGAGTTTGGTGTCTGTTTCTCCCCAGAGGTTGGAGACTGGCTTTGGCCCAGAGCGGGGCCCTGCGGTTTTGCACACTGGCGGATTTCAACAGTGAGCAATTTACGGTCGCTTCAGATTTTCAAGGACTGAGTAAATTAATTTGGTTTATGTAACTTTTTTCTAGATGCAAAGTTATGTTTGATGGTCAAAGAACCAGAAAAAAAAATGCCATTTATCAACTGAAACAGTTCATAAAAAACTTATTAGCACAGCAGATGATATACAATTTTGCAACACACCCACTTAATTTCATTTTTGGCACTAGTTGGGTTAGACTCACTAGGTTTTTTTTTCTGTTAGTAATAGTGTGTGAGACTCATGGAAGAAACACGATCAGTAGCCACACCTCAGTGGAATTTTTCCAAAATAACCTCCGTAAGAAAGATTCCAGGCAATGACGGGAGAGTCTCTCAAGCTGGTTCCGTCGCCTTTGTGTATTTCCTCCTTGTTCCCACTCCTGAAGAGGAGAAAGGCCCACGGCCAGGCTCGGAGATGATTCCATTTGCTGCAGCTTGATAAGTCCTCCGTGCTCCTGGTGCACGCTCATTTTTGCTTCAAGAGAAAATAAGCTATAAAAGCCCCATAATATGCTTGGCTACCTACAGCTCTTCTTAAAAATGCTTTGGAGGGGTTATCTGACATTTCCCAGATCCGCTGTGGTCTCGTCACGGATGAGCCCCTCCAACGTGCTGCTTCTAGCTATTACAGAACGGGGCCTCTTGGAAGGAGCTCAGCGAGGGTCACCTCCTGGCACATGTTTTTCTGTGCTTCTTGATTCCGTGTGCAGCCTGAGTCTCTCTTAGGGACACATTTTTCTAAAATAAGGATATAAGTACTAGACCACGGTGCCACGTGGTTCATGGATATTTTAAGCAAGTTTGATCTAGGAGAACACAGGTAAGAAAAGCAAAAACACCTGGCAGTGGACAAGCCAGTGTCTCATTCTTGCCTCTTGGGCTAAAGGAGTTTCTTACTCCTGAGCAGAAGCCGGAGGCAGCAGGAGCACAGGCCAAGCTCTGAGCTGGTAGATGGGATGGCGGGGAGGACCGCGGCAATTCAGAGAAAAGCCAACTTTGCTGCCTTGTCCTCAGGACTTTTGTTTTCCTTCTGTGAGTGAGCCAAAAAAAAAAAAAAAAAATCCCAAAACCAAAAAGCAAAGCAAAACAAACCTTAACGGACAATGCACAAGCACAGGCAAATTCTGGGGGGTGAGCATTGGCTACCGGCACAGCGGCGCACACAGAGCAGCACTCTGTCCTCGCCGAGGACGCAGCTGCTGAGATCTCACCGCTGCAAGTTGTGCCTGATTTGTGGACATGACGTGCTGGACACCTGCACAGGGCAGGCAGGTAGCATGCACTCTGGGGAAAAGGGAGCTAAAGCTATTTTATTTTGAAAAAACACTCTGTACTGTCCTGTGGATATTTTATTCTCCAATAAAACATCTCTATGAAAAATGGGTTGGAATTCTAAAACAATAACTTAAAGATTGGCTGATGGATTTTCCTGAGAATGCATTAAACTTCACAAAAGTTAATTTCCCATAATCAGGAGACTGTTAAACTTGATACGAACTACCAAATTTAAAGTGCGTTTTTTATTTATG
>CAUYRT010035977.1:0-32821 GCA_963574885.1 Lepilemur ruficaudatus
AAACTCCTGGGCTCAAGTGATCCTACTGCCTCAGCCTCCCGAGTAGCTGGGACTACAGGCATGTGCCACCATGCCCGGCTAATTTTTTCTATATATTTTTAGTTGTCCAATTAATTTCTTTCTATTTATAGTAAAGACGAGGTCTTGCTCTTGCTCAGGCTGGTTTCGAACTCCTGACCTTGAGCAATCCGCCCGCCTCGGCCTCCCAGAGTGCTAGGATTACAGGCATGAGCCACCATGCCCAGCCCCCCACCCACTCTTTTTCATTAAAAATTATTTTCAAAATCAAGAAATATTTAAAAACAAGAAAAAGGGCTTCCTCAGCTTACAGAAACACAAGGTTCTTTTTAAGGCTCCACTAATTTGGGGTAAGCCAAATGATTTATTTTCTTCATCAACAGCAAACTTTTTATCATCCTATCATTCTGCCTAGAACATTAAATATTTAAGAAATTGTTAACAATAAATCTTTACTAAATCACTAAACTCACTAAATTACTAAAGCCATAGAAGCCAAACATTTCTTAAAATCTCTGCCAGATTTACAATTTGCAAAGGCACACTAAAAGTATTTCATTTGACACTTTCATTTAAGTTCTAAAATACTCTCCTAGTATACCTCTAAAATCTAGCATGACAGTCTTTAGTTTCAAATAATTTGACATTACCCCCACAATACATCTTTAATAACAGTATCATCACATTAGATAGGAACACAAATGTGAAACCATTTGACAAAGTCTGGAGTCTATGTCATGTATTAATGCTCAACATCTATTCTATGGGGAAAAAAAGACAATGCTGTACCTAATCCTTTAGTCAAACCTTAATCTAAAAGCAATTTATTTAAGCTCACAGATACTGTTTTAATTTGGGGCCACTCGTGATCATTAGTAAGTGGATATATTTTTACTCCAACTTCAAATATACATTTTTTTTTAATTTTCTTAACATATTCCTACTTGAACAACTCTACAACTCTTCTAGGATAACCTAATAGGCACCTCAGAGTCAACATGATCCAACCTAAACTCTTGGATCTTGACACCCCTTCTCAACCTCATCCCCATGTAAATCTCACCACCCCAACACCCAGTCTCATCCTTCACACTAACTGGCACTAACCTCTTCTCAGCTGCTCAAACCTGGGAGTCATCCTTGGTTATATTCTCTCCTTACCTCACACATCCAACTTATCTTCAAGTCTTGCCCTTTCTACCCTTAGAATGTATCTAGAATCTATCTACTTCACTCATCTGCACTGCTACGACTTTCATTCAATCCACCATCACCACTGCCTTAACACAGTCCTTTAAATGAGCTCCCTGGGTCCCCGCTGTCTTTCCAATATACAGCACAGCAGTCAGGATAAAATTCACAACACAGAAATCTCTTTCTTGCTTAAACACGTTCAAGGATTTCATAATGCAACAAATAATACCCAAACTTTTCCCCAAAGCCTAAAAGGCCATATAAATCAAAGCACCTGATGCTCCTGCAACAGCTCTTATTTCACTCCCTCTTATCCGCTATGCTTCAGCCTTCCTGACCCCCTTTCAGTTTTCAAACACAGCCACCTCTCATACCTTAAGGAAAATGTTTCTCTTTGGAGTGCCTCCTAAGGATCCCAGGGAAACAGGTTTCCCACCACTTTTCCCATACCCTTTCACCCCTTTGATCTCCATCACAGGGTCTTTTCATTGCCTTCATAGCAATTATCACCACCTGTAATTATGTAGTTGTTTGTGTACTTAACTCCTAATTGACCTTCTTGTCCATTAAACTGTTAGCTCCAGGAGGGCAGAGACCCCATCTCCATTGTATCACCTGTGCTTAGCTCAGTGCTGATGCCCAGTAGAGGCTCAACAAATATGGGTAGTGTATAAATTCCACTGGTGTTATGTGCAGAGCTTTGTTTCCCTAAAATTCATATGTTGAAGTCAGAATGTAACCATATTTGGAGACAAGGCCTTTAAAGAGGTGATCACGTTAAAATGAGGCCATTGGTGTGTGTTTGGGGGAAGGAGATAATCCAATCTGACTTGTGTCCTTATAAGAAAAAGAAATTTATTTGGACACACAAAGAGACACCAGAGGTGAGTGCACACAGAGAAAAGGCCACGTGAGGATACTGCAAGGGGGCAGCCATCCACCAGCCAAGTAGAGAGGCTGCAAAAGAAATCACACCTGCTGACACCTTGATCTCAGACTTGCTAGCCTCCAAAACTATGGGAAAATAAATTTCTGTTGTTTAAGCCACCCTGTCTGTGATACTTTGTTATGGCAGCCCTAGTTAACTAATACAATTGAAATTAAAATGTAAATAAAAAAACTAATCACATTACTTTTCTAAATAGTATCATTATGCATCTGAGTCATGTCTGATCTTGAATTCATAATTACAACACAGTGTAGAGCAATTTCCAGATCTGTTCATTATACAGTTAATCTCTTTAACAAAGATAAATAAATTCTAAAGTTTTCCCATGAATTTGGCAAAATTCTAAAATTTTCCAAATTGATTTGTCAAACATTTATTTTGATCTGCATAAGTGACAATTTTGACTAACACCATGCTTCAATAATACATTCTGATCAGCCTCACCCATTCAATTTTTGGTAAAATTACTCAAATGTGTTATCATCAGCCATTGTTGAAGCTGAAGCTTACAGACTGCATTTGTTTATATTACATAGACTATACAAGAACAATGTAGAAGATAAAAATTCCTTCCTAAGCAGAAAATAGGAAATTTTTATAGTTCTATTAATATAATTGTGTTCATCTCAATTTTTAAATTTAAAATGATTAAACAATATTCAAGTGTTCTTTAGTATCATCTGAAAATTATTGTGAACTGAAATTCTTTTTTTTCACAATTTTGAAGTTCTGAACATTAAAACAAATTTGTAGTCAATATTCTTTAGTTCTAAAGTTGGCTGTGGAAAGCAGTTTATATTTCTGCACCCCAACTTCACTAGCTGAAACTTGGATGTCAAACAAAGGCTTTACATATGATTGTTGTTGTAGTAACTACTGTAAATGCAAAATGGATCCAGAAAAAGATTTTCAGTGTATAGCATTGTCAATATGTTTGGGCAGTTTTGTTACTTATTACTCCTCAGTTGAAAGCATTATTCAGTTACTTGGCATGCCATTCATTTTGAAGTTCAAAGATCATAAACAGATTTTAGAAATCTTGCCAATTGTTTTGCTGATAAGGTTTAATGGGTTTTCAGGATTTTTGTTTCTTTCCTTTGCTGTCACATATTTTCATCTCTTTTATTTTCCAGTATTAAGTGCAATGTTTTTCTAAATTCATGAACATGAAAACAATACACCAAACAAGATATCGATATGAAATCTTGGATACTCCTACTTAGTTCCTCCAACCATGCCTCATTTTTTTATTTTATGTAAATTGCCTAGTCAGAATTTTCTTATTTTGCAAAGGAAAAATTATTGTAAAAATTACCGTCCCCCATATTATTTTCACAAAAAAATTCAGAGAAGAGATACCAAGAAACATCCAAGTGCCTTCAAAACTTTTACTTCTATGTGAGGTTACAGGAAAAAAATAAAAACTCCATTATTCTTAAGAGACGCAAGTTAATTTCTCCTCTTTTTCAAGATATTAAGTTTGACTTCTTTCACTTGATTGGTCAGTTACCAATGTCATCTCCTTCCTCCATAAATAGCTTTTATGTTGGTAATAAAACAAACCAACACATTCCTCACTAGCACAGGACATAGTAGGTGTTCAACAAGTCATGAATGGATAAGAGG
Organism: Lepilemur ruficaudatus; assembly: GCA_963574885.1. Lineage (NCBI taxonomy): Eukaryota > Metazoa > Chordata > Mammalia > Primates > Lepilemuridae > Lepilemur > Lepilemur ruficaudatus. The sequence continues at coordinate 3,788 of CAUYRT010035977.1, forward strand.
GAAATGTATAATGTTATCGTGCAGACTGGACATACAGCACAAGTACTATAAAGAAGGGGTGGTCACCATTGTCCTAAGATGGTTGGTTAAAGTTATGAAACTTCATCTTTTTAAAACATGGCCTCCTATCCTCACCACTCACATTGTGAAGCTTCACAAATTTCTGTCATGGTCAGCTTCCACCAAAGTGTTTTAGGTCAGATCAAGTGGCATGGCACCTGAGATGGTAGCTTTTCTTGATTTACTCTCCGTAACATGCCTGTTTCCCTTGAAAAAAGGACAGCTACCCAGACTCTTAGTATCCATAATAGTGGAGCCTGAATCCAGTCAAAATGAGACCAGAAGGGCCACTGTGTGTGGCACTCTGGCCTCTCCCAGCGTTGTTGGTCTTACATGTAGTGCAGTGGTGAATGTGGGAAGGAAGGCCCAATGGTGTGCTCCTCATACTCTGATCAGATAGGAGCTAAGCGGCTATCCCTCCCAGCCATATATAATTCAGGCAATCTAAACTAATTCAATCAACATATAAAGTTAGAAGCCATAAAAAGGAGTTGAACATATTTTAATAGCTAAAAAGATTCCATTTTTAAGTATAAAAATATATACCCAAACTGTGAGAGGGGAAGGGGACACCATATTCAAAGCTGTGGCCTCTGGACCCTGTATCCTTCATATTACATTAAACAATCTCTTTCTCACAATTTTCACTAAACTAATTAAATAAGTATATAAAGTTAGAAGTCATAAAAAAGAAATTGAATATATTTTAATACTTGAAAAGATTCTAGTTTTTAATATAAAAATATATACCCAAAGTTTGAGAGGGGAAGGGGACACCATAGTCAAAGCTGTGACCTCTGGATCCTGTATCCTTCATTTTACATTAAATAAAGTCTCTCTCACAATTATCACTGCCAGGTCTCCCATATATCATCTATCACTGTGGCATCAAAGCAATGCAGTTAATCTAATTAGGCAATATTCAATTACCTGTGTTAGGGAAAAGAGATATACTTTCTCTTTCTGCCAGAGTCATTACAATTAAATGGAGAAGGGTTACAAAGAGCATCTATAAGCTCAGATTTTCAGGCTTCTTGAGCCAAGATTAAAGTAGAGTTTGGACAAAAAGTTTATTCCTGCATTTCTTCTAGTTGGTGGACTGAACACTCAAGTAAATCACCAGTTTCAGGGAACTGCTTACTTTGGAGGAATCACTTGCTAATTTGTAATGGAAGTTAGCCCTAAACTTGTATTACACTTTGTGACCTGCAGATTGGTGTAGAAATATCAAATATGGAAACATAAAAATTAACTTGGTTCTTGGAACATTGCCCTCAAAGAACATTAGTCTGCTCTAGTAATAAATGAAGATAAAAACTAATTACTGCTGTAATATAGTCTTGGAGTGCTATCTCCAAGAGATAAAATGGTTATCTTGTGAGAACTAAACTGAGAAAATCAAGTCATCATTAAATGTTAAAGGCCATATTCATTTTTTTGAGCAACTACATATGTGCAATTAATTAATCATGATTTTAGCATACATTGTCTCAACTAATGTTGCCCAAATAACATTTCCATTTTGATTTATAAACCTTAATTATGTTCTAAAGAAAATTCTTATTTCCACTCTCAACAGTGAGTACCTTTTCCTGTATTAGCATTGCCAGTTTGGTAATGACATTACTGATACCCATGTGTTTGCTCTAAAAATCTCAGAATTCATCTGTGATTCCTCTCATATCCAATTCGTTACCAAGTCCTGTCACTTCAATCTCAAAATATATCTCATCTGTGCCCTTACTCTGTCTCTGAGACAACCAGACAGTCTTGTGCCACCATCATCTCTCAGCTGGTCAACTACTGTATCCTTCCTGTTTTACTCTACCTGACAGCCCATGCTTTGCACTGAAGCTTAAATGTACATCAAATGACACTCCAGCTTAATGCCCATTAACAGCTTCCTGTGACTCTTATAATAAAATCCCAGCTCTTTCCCACATGTACCAGGCCCTTCAGAATCTGCCTTCTGCCTGCTTCTCTGATTTCCTCTCAGTCTCCTCCACTTTGCTGCTTTAACTCAGCCACACTGACCCCCTTTTGTTTCTTAAAAAAATGGCAAGTGTGTTAGCCTCCTGAGTCTGCCATAACAAATTACCCCAAATGTTGGCATCTTAGTCCATTTGTGTGGCTATAAAAAATACATAAAACTGGGTATAAAGAACAGAAATGTATTTTTCATAGTTCTAGACATTGGGAAGTCCAAGATCAAGTCACTGGCAGGTTCAGTGTCTGGTAACAGCCCAGTCTCTGCTGCTAAGATGGCACTTTGTTCCTGCATCCTCTGGATGGGACAAATGTCATGTCCTCACATGGCAGAAAGGAGGGAAGGGCAAACAAAGGGACCTAGCAAGTTCTTTCCAGCTCTTGTATAAGAGCACTAATCTACTGATAAGGGACTGAATTACCTCTGAAAGGCCACACTTCTTAATACTGTTGCATTGGGGATTAAGTTTCAACATGAATTTTGGAGTGAACACAAACATTCAACGAAAGCAGGTGACTTAAAGCAACAAAAATTTATTTTCTCACAGTTTTGGAAGCCATAAACTCAAAATAAGGTGTTGGCAGAGCCACGCTTGCCCCAAAGGATCTAGGGAAAAATTCTTCCTTGCCTCTTCCCAGCTTCTGGTGGTTCCAGTTATTCCTAGGTTTATGGCAACTTAACTCCAATCTCTGCCTCTGTCTTCATGTGGCCTTCCCCTCTATGTCTGTGTCCGTTTTGGAGGCCACCATTCGACCCACCATATCAATGGTGTTTTTTCTTTAGACTTTTGTAATTCTTTTTTCTTTCTTTTTTTTTCTTTTCTTTTTTTTTGGGGGGGGACACCATCTCACTCTGTTACCTTGGCTAGAGTGCCTGGAGTGCTGTGGTGTCACCTAGTTTACAGCAACCTTTAACTCCTGGGCTTAAGTGATCCTCCTGCCTCAGACTCCAGAGCAGCTGGGACTACAGGTGCACACCACCATGCCCGGCTAATTTTTTCTATTTTTAGTAAAGATCAGGTCTCACTCTTACTCAGACTAGTCTCAAACTCTTGACCTCAAGCAATACTCCTGCTTCAGCCTCCCAGAATGCTAGGATTACAGGTGTGAGCCATTGTGCCCAGCCACTTTTGTACTTCTTTTTTTTTTTTTTTTTTTTTTGAGACAGAGTCTCACTCTGTTGCCCGAACTAGAGTGTCATGGCGTCAGCCTAGCTCACAGCAACCTCAAACTCCTGAGCTCAAGTGATCCTTCTGCCTCAGCCTCCCGAGTAGCTGGGACTACGGGCATGTGCCACCATGCCCGGCTAATATTTTCCATATATTTTTAGTTGGCCAATTAATTTCTTTCTATTTTTTTTAGTAGAGACAGGGTCTCACTCTTGCTCAGGCTGGTTTCGAACTCCTGACCTTGAGCAATCCACCCGCCCTGGCCTCCCAGAGTGCTAGGGTTACAGGTGTGAGCCACCGCGCCTGGCTACTTTTGTAATTCTTATTGCCTCTGTTTGGAACATTCTTTTTCTAGAACGTTGACTCGTCATTAAGGTCTCAGCTCAGATTTTATATATTGTTCCTACTCAGTCCATCCTTGAAGACACTATTTATTAATAAAATGGCCTCCTATCATTATATTTTTCCTCATCACCGTGTTTACTCTCACCAAAGCTTCATCGAAACCTGGAAGGCTTGTCCTTTTCATTTTGTTACTGTCTGTCTCCCACACTCAAATGCAAGCCGCTTGAGGGCACAGAGCCTGTCTGTCCTACATACTGCTGAGTCCCCAGCACCTAGCACAGTGCCCAGCATGAATTAGCTGCTCAGTAAATATTTATTGAGCACATAAATTAAGTCCTCACAATAACTCTCTGAAATAGGATGAAATTACCCATCTGAGGAGTAAACTCAAACTTAGGCTAGCTTGCAAATCAAATCAAAATTTAATCAAGAGGACCAAGATACAATCTCAAGAAGACATGACTGAATTATTATTGATATATTAAAACACTAATCAATTATATTGCAATCTATCTAAAGGGGAAAAGAAGCTATTTCTTTTTCCTTGTATCAACAGAAACAAGATAATCTTCAAATGCAGAAAATGGCAGAGTCTGCAGAATGCTATAGATTGCTCTCTCATGGACCAATGAGTCAGGACTGGCTCCATAATTTCTGGGGCTCAGTGTAAAATGAAAATGCAAGGCCACTTGTTAAAAGAATGGGAAAATGTGCCACTAAAGGTGTTAAAAGATAAAGCTTTTCCTTTTTTCTGAAGTCACTGTCTTGACTTAATGTAGTGTTTTTATTCACTATTTAATGTGTTTCTAAGTGAAGAAAGATAAATACTTTAAATTATTGGATGAATTTTATATTTATATTATGTGATATTATTATGTGATATTAGTTTTAAATGCAAATATAAGAGCACTTAACTTATATGTTAAATCATTGAAGTTACACAATTCCTCTTTCATAGCTCATACATGTATGTGTATTTCATTCTTACCAGAAAAATAGGAACACAAGAAAACTAACTCAACTCTTTTTATTTCGCTTCTTGATATGTGCATATTTTACTAACACTTTCTACTGTCAACTTACTGATAAATATATTCTGCAATAAAAAGAAACTATAGGTTGCTCTGTTTTTCCTCCTATGTCGTCATTTTCAGCATAAGTAGTTGGCTAATACAGAGACTTAAGTAAGAAAGGATATGAAAGGTGTTTCTCATAACACCATTGCCATCTTTCTGAAATCTAAGTAAATGCTGTTTAGAATGTCCTCTTAGGTTGTCAGGTCCCTGCTTTCTTACTTAGTACTAGTAATACACTTTGAGTCGCTCTGAACTACCATACATCATGGGCCCACTGGAATTTTGTGCTCATGGAACATCTCGAACGTAATACGAGAACAGAGTCATAAGAAATGGTAGACACACATACTGCATATATCTTTTCTGTTCACAGACATGCTCCATTGTTCCATCGGACTTCACTTACAGACACAAGATCAAAGATAGCATTATTAAGCATTTCAAGCCTACAACAGCAGAACACTTAACCAAGAATGGGTTAAATGGCCTGGTATGACTGTATATGTCACGCACCCTAAAAGCCAGCCCTTTCAATGAATATTCTGGTATTCTAGCCAACACACTCCTACAGTAGAGATGGATTCATCTGGCAATCATCTTGCTGACCTGAATCATTAAGAGCATACAACCAATTACCCTTTCTCTGTGACTATGATTCATTAACAATCTTGCAGTTATAATTTGTCTTGCTAATGTACACTTCTCTCCAGATAGCAAAGAATATTCACACCTAATGGATACAGTGCTCACCGTCTGGGGTATGGACATGCTTGAAGCTCTGACTTGGGTGGGGCAAAAACAATATATGTAACCTAAACATTTGTATCCCCATAATATACTGAAATTTTAAAAAAAAGAAGTTAAATTTCTCACTATTCTTCAATATTTTCTATTGTCATTTTGCATAAAAAGTATTTTGAATTAGTTAACCACAAAAAAGGCCAGAACCTGCCATTCTTAAATGTATTCCCCAAATCAAGTTTACTGGACCTACAAAGGTGAAGGCTAAATAATGACCAAAGTTGATACATTGAAAATTCAACAACTCTGCATATTCATGTCTTAGCATCCACCCAAGTTATGTATCCCCATTATTTCACCTTCTTCCCGCTAAAGAGAATTTTTCTCTTTAAATGTTTTATATGGAAGCTTATGAATATCAAGTAATATAAGAAATGTGATATGAAAGCACATTTTGAACAAAATGGTTAATTTATTATCAAACTATTTGATATATGGAATCAAGGAAAGATCACCATGCATAGTTTAGATCACCTGAAGTGCAGTCCCCAGATCTGCTTCACATTGGCTAGGTGACAATGCCACAGTGTATAACTCCTTCATGCTTTAAATTCCTCATCTGCAAACTGAGGGTTTTAGAATAATTATTCCCTAAGATCCCTTTCTGATTTGCAATTCTGTAATTCTGTAGTGCCCAGAAAACAAAAATTAAGCATGTGTTCTTATCACCATAGCTCTGAAGCATGAGGATGCCTCTTAGACATCTTGTGAGCCACAGGATGGGGCCATCTCAAACAAATAGGGCATAAGAATGTTTTTGGAGAAAGATGGGTAGAAGAGGCCCATTCATCCAAGACCCGATTAGCAAATCTGTACCATGCTCTGAAAATACTTTTTGGAAAATAATTTATCGCCTTGCTAAAAAATTAAAATAAACACTTTTAAAACAGAAAATATTCCCAGAGCCTTTTGACCAGGGATATTTATGGATTTTCTTCAAATTTTAAGTGGGCTTTTGATGTATATACTCTTCCAAAAAGCCTACAGGACACTATTCATTGGCTCATATGACAATCTATCTAATGTTTCAGGCAAGAATGAAAAGCAGCAATATTTTCCCACCTCTCCAAATTTTGCGTAAGAATTAAAAAAAGAATGTTCAGCTTCTCATATTATATCATCCTAAATCTGGACCACAAAAGGCAGCTTTAATTTATATAGTGATTGCTAATCTCTAGTGGACTAGTGGACGAATTTGATACTGATATAGGCCTCCACTCACCACACAAAAACACATGTGTAAGAGTCATTAAATTTTCCACTACAGTAGATTTGACTAAGTCTTTTCTCTAAATACTCACTTGTGATTTATTAATTCCTTTAACTTCTGTGAGTCTCTACTCATTTTTAAAAGAAAAGGGACTGGACTAAATGCCTCAGTTATTTTTAATTGAACCTAGTCCATTGAGTCTATTCTAAAATTCTAAGAATCTCTACTTGCCAGCTCATGTTTCCTAGTACTTTGGTTTTTTGATTAATGATTTAATTTTACATTATACTTAGACTTTTATGATTACAAAAATGCATTTGCATGATTTGTACTTGGATCTTAAATCAAATATTATAACCCAAGTGCATAACATATATATTCCAGCACACAATGAGATTATACTTTAACAAGCAAGATTTCATTTTATTTCATTGTTTCAAATAACAATGGCTATTGTTTATCAAGTGCTTTATGCTGTCATTTATTTATTTTAATGCTCAAAATATATTTTGACATGAGTATAGTATTTCCACCACACAGTTGAGAAAACTGAAGCTTACAGAGGCTAAGTAACTTACCCAAGACCCCAAAGCCAATCATGGTAGAGTCAGAATTCCAACACCATCCCTCTGTCTATGTAGGCCATCCTTTTGAGTCTATCCACCTTGTGTGTGTTTATGACAGCCAATAACAATAACAAATGAACAAAATGACTTTCTAATCACAGGTCCAACAAAATCAATGCAAGGATATATATTTTCAGCCTATAGGAAAAGTATACAATTTTTAAAGTCTTTAGTTAAGTATTGTTTTTCCTGTTTTAAAAAAGGGAGCAAATAATCACAATAAAAGCAAGCTGAAGAGCATTTCAAACACAAATCATATGACAAGAGTGGATTGTAAATCTTTGTTCTTTTTTATTCCTGCTTTCAAATGAATCCAAAATATGTCACTAGGTTCAGAAGCCAATTTACTACCATTATAATTAAGAGAAGAGGAAAAGTGGGAAAATAAAGAGAAATCGTTCATCAAATGCTCTCTAAATAAAGTACATTATCTTGTCTTTTAACCATTTGCAACTAGACAAAAGAAAACTGTTTCTGAAATAAAGTGTTCTTTGGCTAGCACTCAAGATACATTAAAATAAAATGGCCCCAATTAATAAAATGGTATGAAATTTGATTGCCTATAACAGTCTTTTTATGGAAAAAATAATGATACACTGTAGCTTAGGAGGAATAGTGTGAAATATACCTGTAAACCATTAAGAAGCCTTTTGTTATGAAACTCTGAAATGCTGATGCAGCGCTGGCATCAGCAAATATACCATTTTATAGTAGATACTCAAGGCCCACAGCAATTCAACAGAAAATTAATTAGCATCAGCTCACCATAAATCTCAACAGTATTAGCTAAAATGCCAATTTTGTAATCACTTTTCATTAAAGCCAAAAATACTAATTAAAATTGATTTTTGCCTGTGCTTTGGTAAACGGCTGCCAGTTAATGGCTTTCAGTTGTAATGCAGACCTTTACTTAAATTAATTTTGTATGTTGTCTCCTTTCCTTTTGTAAAGATAATAAAGTGTGAAAGGATAAGAGCAGTGAACAGGAAAGGGAAGCTCACATGCAGAAAGAATAGTGAACAAAAAGTATTCTTGCCCTTTTACTAAAAATTGCATGAACATGCTCCTTTATAAGCTCTTTTTTAAATATTTCATTTCATAAGCAAAGATAAATAAGGCCCCTTAACACATAAATTATAAGGCCCAATTCTTATAAGTGGTTTGAGTGATTAAATAACACATTTCTTTTTAAAAAATTCTCTGAGCATAGTCATATTCTTAATTATGTGATGTGACCCAACTAGCCCATGAACTTAGTTCATGGTTGGAGACTCATTGAGAACCAATAAAGATTAATTTAAGTCTCAACATGTGTTAAATGGAAGTTGATGGCTATATAAATGTCAAATTCTTTTTATCAGAGATAAATAGAAAAATGCCAATCAATAAATCTCTTAAAGGGTAATCCACAAAGGCTTTAATTGTTATTTCTACTTTTAAATTAATTTTTAAAAATTACATGGTGCCAGAGTTGAGTTTTTGTTGGCATCGGGATTGGATAGATGAGAATTATGGGTTGGATTTTTCCAGTAAGTAATAGGGGATAGTCACTCACTTATATTCAGGTTCCCTCGGGAACCAAAAATTAGAACAAGAAGCCATACCAGCAAAGCCAAGTTCAGAGTTTTAGAGTTCCATGGATGTAGACTGAAAAGTTGGCCAACATTTCTAGATTTAGATTAAGCAAATGAGAAAAAGTATAAAAGAGATCCCAAATAAGAAGGTCAGGTCCAATAGTCTAAGATCCATTACAGAGAAGTAGGAATAGGCAGGAAGCAGATTTCATACACAGTGTCCAGACTTAGAAAACTGCATGGAACCTCCATCACTTCCTATGGGACTTTGTGACCTTAGGATTTCACTCCTTACCCCCCACTCATACCCCTAACTACTAAAACCACAGACTTACACTTTATATTTCATTCTCATATAAAATCAAAACACATTTATTCCTAAAATGTTAGAAGGACCACAATTTATTAATAAACAACTCTTTGGGTTAATAAAAGTTATAAATCTCATATTTATTTACAATGCATTAACACAAAGGAGTTATTTAGTATACTCTTGAAATTGAGGCAGCATAAATTCTGACCATAAGAATTCCTCAAATTAGAATTATCACTATACCAAATAGCTTCCATCCCAAAATAGGATAAAGTGTGACTGAAAATTTCAGTTTGAACCATGAGTTCATAATAAGAAAGTCATTTTGAGCTCACACTTAGGTATGTCCTTATGGTCTTTTTATCCTATTAATAGTATATTTTGCTTACATATCTGGGATCAAATTTTAGATTCTGATTTTTAAGCATCATGAACAGAATATTCAAAAGTTCTACATGTAAGATGGCAGTAAGAGGGGATTTATGATTGTTTGCCACTAAATTATTTGTTAGACAGCTCAACCATCTACACTCCCAAAATATTTCCATCATTAAGTAATTTTACATGAATTTTAAGGATAAAGAAATTAGCCACTCACATCCAGTGGCCATTAAGTTGTTCTATGCACCTCTAATCTGACGTGCATGTTTAGTTATTTTCCAAGCAATGTCCCAATAGTGAATTTAGTAAGTGTTGACAAGTATTTTACCAATCATTTTAAGTGATCATCAAATGTGGAAAGAGATTCTGTCTAACCTGGGTTTTAGTAAGGAAGCATAAAAAACACTTGTCTTTGTGGTTGGAAATAGATTGGAAGCAGAAAAACAACAATTCAATGAAATATCATAGAAACAAATTTAACCCCCATGATAGGGAATCCAACTAAAACTATAATATTTAATTGGATTGCCAAATTTCTGTCAAATTGACCAAAGGAAAACTCACAGTCAATTTTATTATAATTACCACTTTTCTTGAATTTGTAATTTTTGGTGATTATTCAAATGCCTGAGGTTAATTTGGTGTGTACTTTTGTTTGATTTACATGTGAAATATATCATCTTATTTCTTGTGTATTTGAGAATGTCTTTCTATTGCTCAAAAACAAAAAAGACAACGTGGTCATCTGCACAATTTAGCATTTCAAATTTCTCCCTCAAAATTCTTCACTTTGACTTCATTTGATTGTGACATTTAGTGCTGAAGAGAAGTCTGAGGCTAGTCTTTCTTGTTTCTTTTTTAATTGGGTCTTTTGGAAGCAATCTAATAATTTTTCACCAAGGGAGGAGATGCCAGATGTTTTTTCTGATATTCCTCAAAAAATTTTTAAGCCTATGTCTAGGCATGGACTTGTGGAATTAATTTTATATAAATAAAAAGGAAATTTTAAATCTGTGTATTAATTTTTTAATGTTTATATATTTTCCTCTTTTATGACTCTGGTTATTGCTGCTAGGTGTTCTAATGTTATGTCAGATGCCCTACAATTTTCAATTATTCTAGAAGTCCTTATCCTCCATATGCATTATTTACTCACTTATTCTTTTTATAGTTCTACCTTTACTCTTTCTGATCTTGGAGCACTTCTACAAGTGATATCCTCCATTGCTCATTCAATTCTTCCATGGTAACAATTTTACCCTTCACTTAAAATTTTTCACTGTCCTTTCCATCATCATGTTACCTTTCCATCTCAACCTCTGCTTTCCTAATCACTTTCTACTTCTGTTCTGTATAGGCGAGATCTTCATAGTGCTACAAAAGATGATAGTTTTCTAATATTATTTTCTGATTCCATCTATGGATAATTTTAAAAAATTGCTCTTACACTGACATTTTAGGGTATATTTCCAGTCTTCATTTTAGAAATTTTTTTGTGAGTTTCACCATTTATATTGTCTACTGCTGCTGATTAAATAAAAATTTTCCAAATCTAGAACTTTCTAAAAGTCAGACTATGTGGGCTTCACTTGGCCCAACTTTCTATTTACTCGGGTGTCAATCAAATCTTTTTCCAAGACATAGCTTGTTGTATACAGTTCCTAATTATCAATATCTAGCCAGTTTTAATTCAGTGTAGGTCTATTGGAGTTAAAATATGATTCTTTCTTACCCCACTGTCTGATATTGTGAGCAAATGTTATTATGGAAATCTACAATCTCCAGAAGGTAATGCTACCAGGGTACTTTGTACCCTTGTTGGGAGTACTAACTTCTAGAATATCAGTCTCCTCGACCACATGATTCCCTCAATAGATGCTGAAAAAGCATTTGACGAAGTCCAACACATGTTTATCGTAAAAAATCTTAACAAAATAGGCATAGATCGCTCATACCTTAAAATTATCAAGTCCATTTATGACAAACTCACAGCCAATATCATACTGAATGGGGAAAAATTGAAACCATTCCCACTTTGAACCGGAACTAGACAAGGATGCCCACTATCTCCACGTCTAGTCAAAATAGTGCTCGAAGTCCTAGCTATAGCAATCAGGCAAGAGAGGGGTATTAAGGGAATCCAAACAGGAGCAGATGAGATCAAACACTCACTCTTTGCCAAAGACATGATATTATATCTAGAAAACCCCAAGGATTCATCCAAGAGACTCCTAGAATTGATAAATGAATTCAATAAAGTCTCATGTTACAAAATCATTACACACAAATCAGAGGCATTCTTATACAGCAATAACAGTCAAGCTGAAACTCAAATAAAAAATGCAATACCTTTTATGATAGCCCCAAAGAAAATTAAATATCTAGGGATATATTTAACAAAAGATGTGAGAGACATATGCAGGGATAACTATGAAACACTAAAAAAAGAAATTGTAGAACATGTAAACAGATGAAAAAATCTACCTTGCTTAAGGATTGGTAGAATCAATATCATAAAAAAGTCAACACTACCTAAAGTGATCTACAGAATTAATGCACTCCCCATCAAAGTACCACCATCATTCTTTACAAATCTAGAAAAACTAATTCTACAATTTGTAGGGAACCAGGAAAGACCTCTTATGGCCAACGCAATCTTAAGTTAAAAGAACGAACTGGGATGTATCAGTCTACCAGACTTCAAGCTGTATTACAAAGCAATAATAATTAAAACAGCTTGGTACTAGCACAAGAACAGAGACATAGATCTTTGGAACAGGACTGAGAATCTAGAGATGAAACCATCTGCATATGGTAATCTAATCTTTGACAAAGCAGACAAAAATATGCATTGGGGAAAAGAATCTCCTTTCAATAGTGCTGGGAAAACTGGATAGCTACAGGCAGAAGAATGAAACTTCATCCCTACCTCTCATCTCTCACAAAAATCCATTCAAGCTGGATAACAGACCTAAACCTAAGGCAGGAAACCTTAAGAATCCTAGAAGAGGATGTTGGGAAGACCCTTTCAGACATCGAACTAGGCAAAGAAGTTTTGAAGAAGATTCCCAATGCAATTAATGCAGCAACAAAAATAAACAAATGGGATCTGATCAAATTAAAAATCTTTTGCACAGCCAAGGAAACTATCATTAGAGTGAATAGACAGCCTACAGAATGGGAGAAAATATTTGCTCTCTACACATCTTATAAAGGGCTGATAACAAGAATCTATCTAAAACTTTAAAAAATCAGCAAGAAAAAAATCAAACAACGCCATCAATAAATGGGCAATGGAAATGAACAGAAATTTCTCCAAAGAAGACAGAACAATGGCCAGCAAACATATAAAAAAATGCTCAATATCTCTATCATTAGAGAAATGCAAATCAAAACCACAATGAGATATCACTTAATCCCAGTGAGATTGGCCACGATCAAAAAATACCAAAACAACAAATGCTGGTGAGGATGCAGAGAGACAGGAACACACTTACACTGTTGGTGGGACTGCAAATTAGTGCAACCTCTGTGGAAAAGAATTTGGTGATACCTCAGAGAGCTAAAAATAGAAATACCATTCGATCCAGCAATTGCACTATTAGGCATCTACCCAAAAGAGCAAAAGTCATTCTATAATAAAGACATCTGCACCGAATGTTTATGGCAGCACAATTCACTATTGCAAGGACGTGGAAACAACCCAAGTGCCCGTCAATTCATGAGTGGTTTATTAAAATTTGTTATATGTATACAATGGAACATTACTCAATTAGAAGAAATGACAGTGATCTAGCACCTCTTATATTTTCCTGGATTGAGCTTGAGCCCATTATCCAAAGTGAGGTAACACAAGATTGGAAGAATAGGCCCCACTTGTAGTCACCATCAAATTGGTACTGACTGATTAATAACATGGTGCTCACATGGTAGTAATATTCTCCAGGGATGGGGGGCTGAGGGGGTAAAGTCACAACTATAGGATATGGTGTGCATTATGGAGGGGAAGGGCAGGCCTCTAACTCCCACTAGGGAGAAAAATTATATAAAATATAACCAAAATGTTTGTACCCTCACAATATCCTGAAATAAAAAAAAAGAAACAGATTAGAAATGTCACAAATGATAGAATTTGTACATAAGGGTATTAAAACATGCACATGACTATTTTCCATATATTCAAGAAGGTAAAGAAAAGATTGAACATTTTAAGTAGACACACAAAGGATAAAAGAACCAAACTGAATTTTTGAGATACAATTTTAATATCTGAGATAAAAAAAAATATTGAATGAAATTAATAGCAGATTAGATATTGAAAGAGAAAGATTAGTGAATGTGAAGACATACCACTATAAATTATAATGGAACTATAAGAAACTTATAGAGAAACTATAGCTCTATTATAAAGAAATACAAAATGAAAAATACAAAAAATAGTAATAATACATTAGTAAACTACGGCACAACTTCTATCAGACTACTATATGTGAAATTGAAGAGGAGAGAGAAGAATTGAAGGGAAAAAAATTTTTGAAGAAATAGTGGCCCCAAATTTTCCAAATTTGAAAAAAAATTATAAATTCCCTAACCCAAAAAGCTCAACAAACCCTAAGCACTAGATAAATCAAGAAAACTATACAAAGGAATATTATAACCACACTGCTTAAAACTAACTATAAAAAAGAAATCTTAAAAGCACAGGAAAAAGGACATATTATGTACAGGGAAAGAAAGATAAGGATGATAGTAGATTTCTTATCAAAAACAATGCTAGTGGTACAATGTCTTTACTGAAAAAAAACCCTGTCAACCTAAAGTTCTATACCCTACCAAAATATCTTTGAAAACAAAAAAAGTCCTTCAGGAAGAAGGAAAACTGATACTAAATGGAAAAATGAGTCTATACAAGGAAATGAAGAGCACAGAAAATAGTAAACATATAGGCATATCATAAAGGAAAATCTAAAAACAAAAGCGATTTTTCAGTCCTGCACTTGTAAGACATCTCTCCCTGAAATGTTGCAAACATCCAAATAGAACTTAAGGTTTCCCCCAGTTGATCTTAATAGGAGTGGGCAAAAAGAGGCCTGTCTGGAGTCAAGCACTGTGAGTCTGATGACTGTTCCTCTCCTCTTAGATGACCTGCTGTGGTGCAGAAATCAGGTCTCTCTGAGTTGCTTAAACAATGAGCCAGCTGAAGCTGTCTCTCCTTCTCTAGTCAAAAGCTATACCTAAACTCAAATTCTCATGTTATCAGTGGCTTTCTCCTCCCTGGAGTAGGGACTTCAATTTCCTACAGACCCCACAAAGTATGTAGGTATTGGGCTCCAAGGTTATCCAGATTGTATATATAAATAGCTGTCTTCTAAATCTAGACTGCCTGGTGACCCAGTAGTCTGCTGTATGCCTACGTATAATGTTGTTCTCACATTTACCCCATATAAGGCAGAATGACAAAAGAATGGAGACCCTCCATGCTAATGTAAAATTCCATTTCTATTAGACCACCCAGGCCATGGCTTTACCTCCATGGAATGAAGAGAATGCAGCACTACATGTTGCTTTTCTCCTCATTGGCTCTTAATTTGTAGGCTTTTCCCAGTAAATCCTATTCCTTAGTCCATACTGTGTGGCACTATGGAAGTCTTTCCAAGCCCTGCTGCATGTCAAGTGGTGGTGACCATGAAGAGAATCAACTTGCATGACACTTCCTATGTCTTTTATACTCACGAGGATTTACAATGAGGACATCAATTACCACTTATTTTAAGTCACCTGGTGCACAGAAAGGAGAAACTCCTATATTTTCTAACAAAGATATTTCAAAGTGCCAAGCAGAAAAAATTTTGCATGACATATTGCAAAAAAAAAAGCCTGAAAACATTTTATGCTTTCCTAAACATTTCCATCATTACAAATTATAGAAGTCATCTTATAAGAATTGAACATCCTCAGCCTGACTATACTGTGTTTTCCTAGTGACAGCTGAAAAATGTATGCATTCCCAGAGAAAAGTACAGTCATACTACAAAAGACAGGAGGAACACAGTGGGCAGGCTTGCCATGTCATTGTTTGGATGGGTCACTGATGGGGTTCTCAATTCAATCTCATAGACCTTAGAGTCAATGGAAATTCCTCTCAGATTCTGAAATTAGATTGATGCCTAAACTTCTCTCAAGGCGTTATAAGGTTTTTTTTCCTCTTTGTTTCTGTTTTTACGGACATTTTTGTGAGAGTATAGGAAAGAGTATATCAGTAGACCTTAAGCTACATGTTATTTTAAATGATGTCTTTGAACTAACATTGCGTGTGTATATTTTGATTTTCTTCTTTTATCTTGAGTTCTTTCCCAGTTGTTCTCAGGGTCCCTCATGTGAATATATTCTCAATGGCTCTCTCACCAGTCTTCAGAAATGGAGAGGTATGCAGGTCTAAGGGTACTTTCTGCTATACATGTGAAAGAATTTTGACAACTGGAAAATGCAAATGGATTGTCATTCCTGTGTTTCTGCTGCTGGGTGTAAAGTACAATGTTCTAATCATTTCCTAAGCTACAGTGATTTGGTCCCAGTAGTCAGAGGTTACAGGACTGTTACCTAGTGGCATCTTACCACAAATAAATATAAATATTTATGTTAATTAAAGTTGCAATATTACTTTGTACGGGAGTAATCTATTTTTGATACCACCTAGAAAAAACAAGAACGTGAACGTGAATGATGCCCAGGAAGCAACAGGTGGATTGGACGGTGTGACTGTGAAAAATGGTGATTTTAAAATCATGAATATTAACCAACCAGTGGCCATGAAAGCAATAAGTTGTTTTGATTAGCACTTTTAAAAATAATAGAATAAAATAGAAATCAACCTGCATTGCCCATTAAGAGGAACCACAATTGTATGTTTGCATGTGTGTTTGCGTGTTTGTGTTTTGTGTGTTCAATCTAACATTTATTTCTTTAAGTGGGTGATGGGCAGAAGCCAGTATCCTAAAATGTGACTCAAGGTTTGGTTATTTTTCTGCTTCTGCTTTGAACACTGGTATGTTTACAAAATTGGGTCATTTTACATATACTTTTCTAATCTCTAAAAATAAATTATTTCATGGAACTTCCTAAAAGACAATTTACATCAAATTCATTGTTCAATGGCTGCATATTATTTTTCAGTGTAGTTAAACAATTATTTGCTTGACCATTCACCTATTTTGGTAGTTTGCTTTTATTTTTTTCAGTTTTACGATTAATTATGCTGTCAAAAACATTCTAAAATACACATACTCTTAACTACTGTGGGCGCTCTTAACAGGACCTACAAACTGACATCTGAAGTCATTCCAAACACCCTTATATCTTGTTTCAGACTAGCTTTAGTTCTGAATTTCAGTTCATAAACCTTTGGTGAAATGATGTATTGCCTTTTCTTCAGAATCTGAGTGTACCAGTCAGGGTTCTTCGTTGCAAACAAAAGAAATCAACTTGGGTAATAAAACAGGAATATCCAGCTGGAAGTATTAATATATCGGTCACTCAGTCACTGACACAATTGAGAGAAAGCTACAATATAAGACTCAGAATAAGGTGCAAATGCATCCAAGTCTCATCATGGGTACAATTTTGTTAGAAGTCATCTAATGCCACACTAACCACCACAGAGTCAAATAGTCAAACACTGAAGCCTTAAAATTTTTTAACTATGATTCTGTGTCACTCTCTGATGATTTCTAAGCCCAGATAGGAGAATCCACATGGATGAGTTTAGGGCACCTGCCATCACCTTCTAGGGATCAGTAAAAGGACTCTCTGTCTTACTTCATTCTTCAGAAAGGTAAGCAGATTTGTGCCTCACGCTCATTTTATGAGACATTCCAACGGCCTCATACAGTATACAACTTTCACTCTTCAGCATACATACATTAACTTTGTTTCATATTTGCCATTCTAAAACAAAAATTTCGTCTTGATACAATCACAACTTATCTTGACAGAATCACAAAAGTGCTCACATCCTCCTAAAGCCCCATAAATTACTTAATCTATGTTATAATTATCCTCATAGTTTTTAAAAATTTTATCTGAATATTCTACAATCAGTGACTACACCATAAAGTTCACCACAACCAACTTTCTGTATATTGGAGTAGGAAAAGAAAACACAAAAATAAATAAGTACATAAAACATAAAAACCATTTCAACTAACTAAAGATATCCAGAACATAATGAAGAACAAAATATAGGTATAGGCTACAGTCTTCAATTCTGCAACTTCCTATGTGGTTGTAATCAATATTTATTATTTCCTTCCTCCACTATGCATTCTATATTCTCTCTGCCTTAAAATAACATGCTATGGTCTGAATGTTTGCGTACTCCGCTACCCCCCAAGAATTCATATGTTGAAATCCTAACCCTCAAGGTAATGGTATTACCAGTTAGGGTTTTCTGGGAGATGGTTAGGTCATGAGGGTAAAGCTCTCATTAATGGGATTAGAGTCCTTATAAAATAGGCCCAAGGGAGCTCATTCACCCTTTCTATTAATGCCATATGAGGATGTAGTCAGAAAACTCTGTCAGTGAGAACAGGACTTCACCAGACACTGACCTTGCTGGCATTTTAATCTTTGATTTCCTAACCTCCAGAACTGTGAAAAATAAATTTTTGTACTTTAAAGCTACCTAGTATATGGTATGTTATAGTAGCCTAAATGGACTAAGACACAGTGCCTATGCTAATCAACATCCTTCATTTAGTGAGATATCTCAAACTCTTATTCCCAAGGGATAAGAACCTCTCTTGGTCACCTTTGCTGTGCTAACAACAATATCTCAGAAGTGTATAAGAACACACATTTCACTCTCCACCAAATTACAAGAAAATTGTAAGTCAGCTGTGAAGTAGCTCCAGTCTGCACATCTGCTCCATGTGTTCTCTTATTCTTGAACCCAGAATGAAGGAGCAACCATCCATCCCTCTCTTAACCTATTCACTCTTCTCTCTACTCAATCCACCAGCACTTCCCTCCTCAGTGTCCAATTAGACTTTTACCTTCATCCCTCAAATGAAAGAGCTCTTCTTCAGAAGGCATGGGACTAAAATCAGGTACTTATTATGGGTATAAAATTTAAGGGGCACCAAAAATACAGCACTCAATTTTACTACAATATTTTAAAAACTTAATGCAAAAAGTCCCAATGAACTTATCAAAAATTTAAATAATGACAAATTCAATATTATTGGTATTTCCTTTTCCCGCAGTCTCCAATATGGCTTAGCACAGTACAGTTACTAATACTGTTGTTATTTAAACTTTTGATATTCTGTTTTAGCATTTTTTATTTTTTTAAATATTGCATTAAAATATTATTTAATTGCATTAAAATGCTAAAATATTTGGTACCCAAGGCAAGCACCTCACTTGCCTTACCCTAGTCTTGTCCCTGTTACAAAGATTGCCACGAACAACCATATTGCTAACACCAGTGATTCTGTTCTCAGCACTCAACTCACTTGATGTGGATGATCACCATCTTCTTTGAGCATCTTATGCTTAGATTTCAGCACACAACTCTCTCGGATCCTTTCGCTCACTGAGTACTCTTTCTCAGTGTCCTTTGCTGGTTCCTCTAGGTATAAGCATTCTCTTAACATTGGAGGGCTCAGGTTTCTGTTCTCAGTTCTCTTCTCTTCATTATTTTTGCTTATTCTAATTGAGTTCCTTGGCTTTAAAAAAAATTCTAGTTAAATATTCAAATTTACATATTAAACCCAGACCTGTCCTCTAAAGTCCAAACTCTTATTTCTAACAGTCTATTCATCATCATCTTGTTCCCCTGCCTATTTACTCTCAGATTCATTCCCTGCCTTCCCCTATTCCCTTGCCTTCTGGCTTCCAGACCATTTCAGGCAATGGATTGCACTGGCAGAAGACTGGAGGGCAGGAATAGAATAAAAGCCAGATATTTCTACCCCTCTCATTCTATTTTCTGTGGAATATCAAGCAGCAAGTGATTTTCCTCCATTGTCTTAGCTCCACTGGGAAACTCCTATGCTGGCTGTATATCCATGATGCCTCCAATTTTTTAACTCTGGAAATACCACCTCCTTTTGTAGTTTCTCCAGTCTAAAGAGTGTAGTCATTTCTTCTGTGGCTAATCTCAGATCAAAAGCTTGGTTTTTCTCCTTTTCTTATACTGTAAATCCAATTACCAAAAATATTATCTAGCTCTATTTTTAAAATATATCCATAGCACGATTACTTCTCATGACCTCTCATTACTACCAACCTGCTTCAAGACACCATCATCTCTCATCTTAATCATTGCAATTATAGTCTTCTAACTACATCCACTTTTCCACCTAGTGTATTCATAATACATCAACCACAGTGGCCCTTTTAAAATATAAATAAGATATTTTTGTGCACACGTCACACTTGTGCACAAAACCATATACCCATTTTCCAACTCACTCAAAGATGGACAGCAATGCCCTGTATAATCTGCTGCCTCTATCCTTATTCCCACCTCACTCACAGTGTATCAGCTTCTCTGATCATTGAAATGTAGGTCACTGCTTTGCATTTCCTATTCTCCAAATTTGGAAATTTCTTTCCCAAGATATTTCATATTGCATTCCCCCTGTTCTACCAGGTTTCCATTGGCATATCACGCCATCAGTTCAACCTTCCCTAACTCCCAAGATTAGGTAATAGTGTCCCACCCTCTGACCTCCCTTATTCCCATGACTCTATTTTATTTTTTTCATAGCATTCATCAGAATTTGATATGTGATATATTTATATGCTTATTTGTTTATGATGTCTCTCTTCCATGATGTTAGCTCATGAGAACAGAAACTTGTTCCCTTTTGTTCACTGCTACAATTTAAGCACTAAAAAGGTAACTGACACAAAATAGGCATGCAATAGCTATTTTTTAATTAATTATTTAAAGCCAAGCAACTGTCATGTCATCACCTTTAAAATAATTGCTTTCCAGGTCCTGTCAGCATGATGGGAACAATAGAGTGAAACTACATGTGGATGGAATTCTGGGTTAAATTTTGGAGATACAATGCTAGCTTTTAAAAGTCCTGGTGTCTTCTGCTCAATGGAATAAAAGACATGAGAAAAGAAAACCATTTTTCAGATAAATAATTACATGCCAGATGTCAGGGTACGGTGATTTGCTCCAGTAAGGGGATCACATTCGAAACAGCAGTTGCATTTGAAGTAACCACCTGTCGTTTTCTAGAAGTCATCTATCTTCAGCACCAGCCACATTGGAGAGAGAAACGAGGAATGGGTAAGAATCAATTCCCCGGCATCTTTCAAATACTTGACTGTGACACAAATCTCTAATGATCCCCCAGGGATGCAGTACTATTTGGGTCAAAATTTTACCTTTCCCACTTAACAACTTTATTGCATGCACTTTGTCTTTTTTTAACTTCTTAATATGCATTACTAAAACTTTTTTACTTGACAAAGAAAAATAATATATATTTATAGTATACAACATGACATTTTGAAATATGTATTCATCGGGGAATGAATAAATAGAGCTAATTAACATATGCATTATTTCCTATACTTATCATTTTTGTGATAAAAATGCTTAAAATCTCTCTTAGCAATTTTCAAATATATAATTCATTGTTGTTAACTATAGTCACCACATTGTACAAATACATCTCGAACTTATTTCTCCTCTCTAAAATTTTTTATCTTTCACCAACATCTTCCCAATTTCCCCCGACCAGTGGTCTAAATTTTATTTATCAGCTAACTTTCCATAAGCCTCTACTCTCATAATCTGCAGTAGAATTGTGAATTAGTGTCTTCTCACAGGCAATGCCAAATAATCCTAATAATGGCATAGCTGTGATGGCAAGTGGAAATAGAATAATTTGGAGAATCCTATTAATTGAATGAAGAGTCACAGTATGTGTTGGTTTTTCATCAAAGATACTTTGAAATCTCTTCATTCATAGATACTGGGATTGATTCATTTGATAATTGGGAAAAGGGCTATAGATTCTCTAATATTGTAATTTGTTGGGCCTCAGTTCAAATCAAGTAGAATCTTAGTGGACTGGCCAACTATTTTATCTCTCCCTACCTAATACGCAGTAAGTCATTCTAACTACTATTTAACTCTGTTGCCCACTTTGTCAATGATAGTGAAGGGCTGATCCTTGGCCTCCACCTCTCCAGGATCCAACTACCCCTACTACAATCAAGAAACCAGTTATACCTCCAGCATCTCATAGTATACCCAACCTACAGAGAACAATCTCTAAAGCTAGTCTCCAAGGTAATGCTATTTCTCTCACAAATCTATTTTTCATGGTTTTGTCAAATAAAGTATATCCTAAGCCACACTGAGTCATATTAGATAAATTCACTTCATCCTTTAGTCTCCCGAAGTCCTTTAATTTCTTCTTCACCATTATTATCAAGGAATTTCTGACATTTGTCTTTCATTAAATATGGGCCACCATTAAGTATAGGTTTCAATCAGCTAACCAAGTAAACAATCAAAAGTATTCTCAGAATGGAAATGAAGAGAGATGTCTCAGTAAGGAACCTTCCACAGGTCAAAGTTATGGCATCTTTAGGCAAAAAGAGAACAACTTTTTCAGAAAGGAGAGGAGAGCTTGTGTTGGTTGCCATGGGAGGTTCAGTGGAATTGCCAGTTTAAGATTTGCCACATTCTTCACATTCCCCTAGATATTGCTAGCCCAATTCTTAGTTTTCAGACTTTTGTATCAAAGAAATCATGAGCCAAAATTTCAACTGATAATCTAATTTGAAAACTAATTAAGTCAATTTATTCATTTGACTATTGACTAACTCATTCCTATGGCTTTGAAAAATTATGAATCATTGGCAAGTTCATAGAACATCTATGCCTTGAGCTGGGGATCTAGGGATTCACCCCTGTTATTAGTTCTGATCTGCCCAGTACTGTTATAAAAAGCCACCCCACTTTATGCCCTTGAATATCTCATACCTTTACTATTCTTCCAAGGTAGCAGACATTGCATATCCCATTGCATATTTATTTTAATTGATAACAGGTAAAAATTTAAATAAGTGTTTTATTATTGAATACAATAAATTTCAAGATGCCTTTTCCAGAATCTTAGAAAGATTTCCACTGCCTTCGGTCCCTACTACATCAGATTCTATTTCCACTCCTGGTAACAATTTCTATATTCTTGGTTGCAATCAACAGAAACTTAGTCCGGTTTACTTAAGCAGAAAAGGGACTTTCTGGAAGGACATTTTATTAGTTATGTATTGCTATATAATAGCTTATCCAAGCAATTGAAAACAACAAGCAATTGCAGCACACCACAGGTTTTGTAAGTAAGGATACTGGGCATGGCTCAGCTGGGTGGTTGTGACTAAAGGTCTCTCACAAGACTACAAATAGGTCTAGACTGGGCCTATCATCATTTCAAAGCTCAGCTGGAAGAGGATATGCTTCCAAACTTACTCATATGAGTGTTGACAGACCTTAGATCCTTGCTGGTTGTTGCCCAGAGACGTTAGTTCCTTGCTATGTGAGTCTCTCCACAGGGTTGCTTACAAAATGTCAACTGGCTTCCTTCAGGGCAAGCAAGCAAGACAGTAAGAAAGAGTACACCCAAGACAGAAGGCATAATCTCTTTGTAGCCTAACCTCAAAAATAACATCCCATCACTTTTGCCATATTCTACTGGTTAGAAGTGAGTCATTAGGTCCAGCCCACAGTCAAGGAGAGAGGATAACTCAAAGGGACATGAATCATGAAGATGGGAACCATCAGGAGCCATTGTAGAGGCTGCTAACCACAGATGTCCAGTGCCTTATGTAACACACAACAAAGCTCAAAGAAAAGCTGCAGGATCCAAGAGAGGCTAACACCCAAGAACACAGCCAGGTCATGTCCCAAAGCTGGCATGACTGCAATGCTGTCACGAAACATTTGCTATTGTCCTCATTGGCACAGCTGCACTCCTGAACTTTACTCTACTATTCCCACTAACTTAAAAATCATCCAGTTAATTATGAGATTCAATGATCTGGGCTTGAACATGCATTTGCTTGAGACTGAGTCATTTACCTGAGCCCTAGCAGCTAGGGAGTCGAGAAAGGAATATTTGCCTCTTTTATCTCCTCATGGGAGTTGGAGTCTCTTTGAGATTCCCCCCAAAATAGGAAAGATTCCAGACTCTAGATAGCCAGAAATAGAGACTTAGCTCTATTTATAGATGAATAAAATGTCCATTACAGTTGTCTAATATATACAAAGTTTCCTGAATTTTTGCCTTTTTCATATGAAAACAAACAATCGTTCTTATTTTGATTAAAATTTCAAAATGTTTATGTTTTTATTCACATCTCTCTACCTTTGCTGGAACTCATTTCATTTTTAAAAAAGTTTAAAGTATGCACAGAATTGCTTAATCCAGCTTCATAACAGATTCAGACAAGGTCAGACATGTGGCCAAAGTGTCTGGCTGCAAGCACAGTGTGATTCTAATATCATAATTTAAAAGGGGAATTCCTACCACCCTGTCCTCAATAACTGTGTTGAACACATGCCTAGAGTCAAACTGATTCATGAATTATTACCATTCATTTTATTTAAAGCTGAGATCCTCCCTATAAATATAACTCTATCTTTAGGAGAGATGTCACTGGTTCATCTGTATCCAAGTGAAAGTGACTTCTCACTTCATTTCCTTTGATTAGAAATAAAGAGGTCACAAAAACTCCAAGAAATTAAAGAATTAAAGAGAAGGCATAATGAGGAACATAGCATGCTTAGCCCACTTTATAATTTTTCAAACCAGGCCCAGGGAATAAAATAAACAGTGAATTTTTAAAATCTACTTTCATTTTGATCAAAAAGAGATATATCAGCTATTTATCTTAGATAATAAAATACATATCTGTCTATAAAGTGGACTGGGCCAAATAAGTGACATTTTTTTTGAGACAGGATCTCGCTCTGTCTCCTGGGATAGAATGTAGTGCCATCATCATAGCTCACTGCAACCTCAAACTCCTGGGCTCAAGCAATCCTCCTACCACAGCCTCCCAAGTAGCTGGAACTATAGGTGCGCTCCATCACACCCTGCTGATTTTTCTATTTTTTTGTAGAGGCAGGTCTTGCTATGTTGCTCAGGCTGGTCTCGAACTCCTGATCTCAAGCAATCTTCCTACCTCAACCACCCAAAGCGCTAGGATTACAGGTGTGAGCCACCACACTCAGCCAAAATGAGTGACTTTGAAATCATTTATTCAGCAATATATGACAAATTTTTATTGGGTATATATTAAGTAGTGGCAACCATCTAGGCACTGGGTATAAAATAGTTAACAAGACAAGCCTAGTTCCTTATCTTATAAAACTTATGTGTAAAACTAGATAATAACTTACACAAATGATAGAGAATGAAAGAAGAGAAGAAAAGAAAGAACTAAAAGGAAATAAGTCCCTGTGATGGAGATTAACAGGAGAGGTAGCTAATTTACTTGTGGTGTTCACAAAATTTTCTACAGAGAGATGACATTTAAGTTCATACTGAAATATGAGAGTTCTTCCATTTGTTCTATCTTTATTGACATTGATTAGAGGAACTGTGTCTTAGTCAGTTTGAGCTGCTATAACAGAATACCACAGACTGAATGGCTTAAACAATAGAAAAGTATTCTTTATGGTTTTGGAGGCTAGAAGTCCAAGATGAAGGTACTGGCCTATCTGGTATATGGTGAGGGAACACTTCCTGGTTTGCAGATGGTGGTCTTCTTGTCGTATTCTCATTTGGTGGAAAATAGAGAGAAGCAAGCTTTTCTCATAAGGGCACTAATTCCATTCATGAGGGCTCAACCATTGTAACCTAATTACCTCCCAAAAACTCTACCTCTTAGTACTACCACATTGGGGGATAGAATTTCAACATATGAATTTAGGGGGGACACAAACATTCAGTCTATAGTAAACTCAAATGAAATCAGGGTCACAGAAAGGTATAGAATTACAAAAGCTAAAAAGAGCGGTGTAGTGGTTAATTTTTAAAGGCATCACACTTTACTTATTACTTCCTAGCACTCATTTCAAGTTGAAATGCCATTACCTAAGTTTAATCTAACATACGTGAATCATATCACACTTTAGGCAATTCACGGTGATTCTTGTATGTAACTATAGAGCAATATTATCATCATTAACAATAATAATTTATACTTTGTTTTTCCTTCAATGACCCCCAACTCTATAATTAGAAGCGAATTGTTTAGATCTGTGCCAACTTAGTTTAATAATTGCTATAAGAAAACTAATGAAAAGATATATTATTTCTGGACAGAAGTTTTTAAGATATTACTAACTTTACTCTTGAGTTGCCTTGGTCAAAATGGAAAAAAAGGAGGCAAATTTTATGAGATTTGATTTTAAACCTCATGCACTCCAAAAACCGTAATTTTGAAATATGTCCAAAAAAGTAATGATTGTGTTTACCCTTTTTTCCTATAAAATCTCTCATGGACTCCTTGAAGTTAGGAATATGTATCTTCTACATACAGTGCACATAGTCAGAACTCAATAAATGAATTAAAAAAGGAATCAAATGGATTCCATGTGGATTAAACCTCCTTTGATTCCTTTTAATCAGTCTTGCACAAAAGAAGAAACAATTTTGGTGTGTGAAGAAACAAAGGAGTGCATTTTCTGAATGTTAATGCATATAGTAGAGGGAAAATCACATTTGTTATAACCCTGCCATGAAGTGGAGCTATAATCTCACCATGCATCTGTTCCATATGCCATCAATTAGTTTGACAAAAACAGGCTAACAGTGCAGGAGTGATGAGCAGGAAAGATTAAATTCACTTCAGTTTTAATTATAAATCTTTGCCCTTAAAATTTTACTGGCTTGAAAGAATCCCTACTGCTCTCCGTTTTTCTTCCACAGTTGATGTCTCTTTTATTACTTCACTTTGAAATTATTAATGCATTTTATTTGGTACTTATTTCTAATTACAGATTTTACCCACAAATGTTACGGATATGCCCATATGCCAGAATAAGCACAACTGAGACTGTTCAAATCTTAGTAATCCAAGTACAAATGATCTTTAGTAGCAAATGTGGCATCTGTTATATAGAGAGAAAAGGCTCTGAGGTTTAAGTACTTGTCACTAAACTTATTTGTTTTATTCATGGACTGACTTATTCATGTAGTCATTCAGCAAACATTAATGTAGTGCCTATTATGTTCCAGGCACTGATATAGCTGCTTAGGATATAAGTGAACAAAAGGGACAAAAAATTCCTAGCCTCACACACACTATATTATAGTGGCTGGAAATGAATCAATTAATTGATGGGCTGAATTGTATCCCCCAAAATTTATATGTTGTGGTCCTAATCCCCAGTATGTCAAAATGTAACCGTATTTGGAGATAAGGTCTTTAAAGAGGTAATTAAGTTAAAATGAGGTCTTTAGGGTGGGCTTTAATCCAACGTGACTAGTGTCCTTTTAAGAAGAAATTTGGACACAGACATACACATGGATTGAGTAAAGACCATGGAAAAAGAATGGAAAAGGCAGTCAACTACGAGCCAAAGAGAAAATCCTCAGAGTGAAATCAACCCTGCCTACACTTTGATCTCAGTCTTCTAGCTTCCAGAACTGTGAGAAAATAAATTTCTGTTGCTTAAACCACCCAGTTGGTGGTATTTTGTTATGGCAGCCCTAGCAAACTAATGTGCCAATTAACAAAAAAGAAATCATAAAGATGTAAATTATATCATATTTTAGAAATGTATAAATGCTATAAAAAATACAGCAATAAAAGAACCATAAAATAGAGGGACATTCATTTACTTTCATCTTGAGATAGTCATTGTAACATATGGATACTTGCCAATTCTATAAAAATAAGACCACAGCTGGAGGGGTTCTTGAGGCAGGAAAAGGAGTGTTTTCCTAGAGACTCTACCTACCATACCAATTATTTTACTTCTATCATTCTTCTATTAATAATCATAGATCAAAATAACCACTTATGGTAGTTTTACAGTATCAAAATTTTTTTATGTGTTTAATATGTAACATTAAGCTAGCCAAGTGACCAGTATTGAGCCAGGCTGTGGAATTTTAGCATCTTACTGGATTTTTTTAAAAAAAAACATAAATGTTTACTTTTAAATCTTTGTTTTTTCATTGTGTAGCTAAGTGCTTTGAGCCTAAAACTCAGTACTTTTGAACATAATATAGCATAAATTAAGGGCAATGCAGCTATTAATACTTTTAAAACTGAAAAATTTTTTCTTTAATAGTCAAAACAACTTTTCTTGTCCTTTTGTTTCTGGGAGATATCATTGTAATGTGCAGATTTGGTCAAGCAGGTAAAAGTAACAAGACATTCTCTGTTCTTGAGATTAGCCCAGACATTAGTTAAGTAATGCAAACGTAAATAGTGCAGGACTGTGAAGAACTCCATTTAATCAACCTTGTGAACATCCTATTTAATAACGTAAAATTCTCTGGGTCACTAAGTGGCGGTCAGTGCAGAAGGTATATCTTTAGTGAAAGTATGCAACTCCACCCTCCTCTATGGGTTAGCCAAATAAACTCCCTCGGCGTGACAGTTCTGCATGGATTTTTCCAGGAGGACAATGATCAATAAAACAGGACTTCCAAAGACTGGCAAAATGTTTCACGATATCATCAAAGAATGAGATAAGGAGTGATTCAGTGGATCTGGCCACTACTCACTGCCCTCCTCCCCCACCATGCAGAGGTGTGCCCTGCTGGTTCCAGAGAAGTGCCATCTAGACTTGCTATCTTGGGAATTTATTCTATTCAGTTAGGCATGGAAAAGCAAAGGAGCAAAATGTCCCCCTTGAGAACATCCTTGGATTTGTTCACAAATCAGGTAGACATTTCATTACACTCAATTGTTATGTTTTCTTATTCATATGATCCTATATAAACCAGTTTAGAAATTTTATTTCATCTGAATTTCTGAGATTTATAGATCAAAATTCATAAGTTGTGCCTGGTTCTACTTTTTCACCACCACTGTTATGCCCACAGTTCTATCTACCAGAGTAAAACGTTCAGGATCAGAGAAAGAAAAGGATGCCAACTGTGCCTAGGCAAACAAATGAGACTGTGTCTTTATTATGATGGTGAGAGGGATTTCTAAAATACATTCTAAGCATTTAGGTTGTGAATCTCCTCATTAGCAACTAAGTTGTTTTAAAAAGAAATGGAGAGACAGTTTTAAGTGGGAATATAGCAAAAACACTCATGTCAGAATCTCTGGCTAATAATTGCAACATTATGAACAAATACATAATAAAGAGTGTGAGGCAACCCAAATTATTCTCATAGGGGGAAAAAACCTGTCTCCTGCCTCTCTTTTCCATAACTAATCACTAGTTTTTCATGCTTTGAAAATCAGATATTTTGTGCTGTTTCAAA
>CAUYRT010035980.1:0-38681 GCA_963574885.1 Lepilemur ruficaudatus
TCTTGTGAATTCTTCCTTGTACTGTATTCTGAACCAAGATCTGGAAACCCGCCAACATTTTCAAAACAGAACTTCTTATTAATATAGAGAAAAAGGAGCAGCATCAAGATAATAAACACCCCAACAGCTGACAAAAATCCAACTGCCTCTGGAGATACTAGAGAAAAAAAAGTCACAGCTGTAAGCATTTATTTTTCTTTAAGTGACAAATAAAAAGGAAACCCCATACATAAATTAATTACCACCTTATTTGAATTATATTTTTAAATGATAGTTTAAAATAGTTTAGCTTATAAGAAAAACAAACTGCAAAGTTTAATGACAGTCACTCAATTTATTCAACAACATTCATTCAAATTTTCTAAAAGTTTCCTTATAAATTATGTTGGAACAATCTTACAAAAGACAGGAGTCTACAAAATAGGCAGTTGTCCTATGTTTAATCCACTGAAGAGTATTACAAAGATTTTAACGCAAGAATTAGAAAAAATTATTTCCCTGTATGGGCATATTAAGCAAATCTATGAGAACATGTATTATTATTATACTCTCTAAAAGCTTCAATGGCCCTTTCTTATTAAATAATCTCTGCACTCCCTAATCTGGCATTTAATGCTCCAGCCTTTCTTTTCAATATTACACTCCTGTCAAATATTACACTCCTGTCAAATGGTTCTACTCATTACCTCAGAATCAGCAATATTTAATACCAGACTCCTTGTTCTTGATCATCCTCTTTCCCTCACCTAGAACGACCAACTCTTCTCTCTACCATATCCCACTCATTCACTCAACCAGTAAATATTTTTGGAGTATCAACTATACGCCAGGCATTGTTATATACACAGTTCCTGTTTTCCTTGAACAATTTAGTAAAGGCAGTTACAACACAGTGTAATAAAGGCTATTTACTGGGGATAAACAGGGACTATGAGAACCACAGGAACACTTAATCAAGTGTTAAAGGGTCGACTGAGCTTTTCTGAAAAGTTATGGCCCCTATGACTACATTTTAAGAATTAGTAAGAATTATTCCAGGCAGAAGGAACATGCACAAAGGCCCAGAGACAGGAGATCACTATATATTCCACAAACAGAATGAAATTTTGTTATGATGATCTACCAGACTCTCAAGAGAATTTGGTCTTGAGAAAATACATGAAATTCACCCAGAGAGGTTTTATAGAGTGAGAACAGACAAATCTTCAGCTTTACCAATCGTTAGCAATCTCTCTTTCCTTTCGCCTTTTGCATTATTTGTCACTACACCAATCATTTGGAGTTAAATAGGAACTAAATGTTTGTATCCCCAGCCTGACATATAATATTTGTCACTACACCAATCATTTGGAGTTAAATAAGAACTAAATGTTTGTATCCCCAGACTTACATATGACATTCATGTATAGCTGAGAATGAATCCTAAGCTTCAAACATCCCTACATCCTATAACCTACTCTTTCTTCCTCCATCACTCAAGCAGCAAGTAAAATGTCATCTCCTCCAAGAATCTTTCTTTAATCAGAAGAGCCATGACAATTAGTATCTAACTCATTTGTTAAAAAATGAAATCACCAACTGGTCAATGATGAGTACTTTAATCTCCTATCATTTCACTATTTGTGACAGCTAAGCATACCTGGTATAGAAATGAACACATTAGTCTATTCAAAAAGATGGGTCAATGGTGTTGCAGAAGACAGTGCAGAGTGACACTGTAAGGAAGAGGCAATGACAGTGAGAAGAGGAGGTGGTAGGAATTGCAGAAGTGCTAGCTGGGTATCAGGCTGGCGCTGAGGAACAGTTCCTGTTACCAGAATCAAGAAGTTATACCTAGACATCGGCCTTGCCTGTCCTGTCCTCAGGTTGGCACATAGCCAAGAGAAGAAAACAGTATTTTAATAAAAGAAGCTAACGTATATGATATACAAGCAGTGGTGTGCATCAAGCCTGAAGGATAAAGTAAAAATGAAAACAGAATAATTATCATCAGCATTTCTAATAGCTAGGAAGGAAGGTCAGAAATGGAACAGAATCTGGTATGAAGAGGGAAATAAGAGAACTACTTCAATATTATACTGTAACTTGCAAATACATACAGGAGTTCCCTGTTTAGTCCAGGCTCGAAACACTCAGAAATTTAATACCTTAAGTGGCTACATAAGATCAGATATTAAGCAGCCTGAAAATCTTCCAATTCTTGGAAAACTGAATGAGAAAGAAAATCTAGCTCATATTATTATACTTGAGAAAGCTAGTTATCACCAATAAAAACAGCAACAAACATACATAGCATATACTATGCTTTAAGCACTTTACATATATTGACTCATTTAATCTTCACAGTGATCCTATTATCATTCCCATTATAATTGGAGACACAGAGATATTAATATTAAACCATGTGCCTGGCTAGTAAGTGGAAGAGTCAGGGTTCAAACTCTGCCTGGCTCCATTGTCTGTTTTAACTACTGCTTATACAGCTTCTCCTATTTTCCTTCTCTCCTTCTCTTGCCTCTTCATATTCCTTGCCTCCATCCTTACTTCTGTGTTTCTCTTTTACCTTCCTCTTTCCCATTTTTTTTTTAATTCAACCTAGTGGGAAAGATCAACTACAAGCAGTAAGTACAATATATACTACGATATAGACACACACACACATACATACAACACACAAAGTAAATACTATAATAGAAATATGAATATGAATTATTACCGGAACACAAAGAAGAAGCACTAACTGAGAAAGTCACAAAATGCTTTAGAAAGAAGATGTCACTAATCTCTTTGTTTCCCATTTGCCAGACAATGTTATAATTGCTTTCATTCTAAAATTTAATGCTCAGAACAATTTTATGATAGGTAAGTACTTCAATATTAGTATCTTAGTCTTTAGATTAATAAACTGTGGCCCAGAGAATAATTAACTTGTCCAAGGTCACAAATCTATGAAGTGGTAGAACCTGGATTTGAACCCAGACATTCTGACTACAAAGTTCACGGTATTAAACACCAAGCAATATTACTCCTTATATGCCAACCTGCATTTAAAAAATAAGGGAGCTGGGCGCGGTGGCTCACGCCTGTAATCCTAGCACTCTGGGAGACCGAGGCAGGCGGATCGTTCAAGGTCAGGAGTTCGAAAAATAAGAGAAAGCTGCCAGGCACGGTGGCTCATGTGAGGCAAGAGGATTGTTTGAGGTCAGGAGTTCAAGACCAGCCTGGGCAACATAGCAAGATCTCATCTCTACAAAAAAATGTTTTTAAAAGTTAGCCGGATGCGGTGGTGTGCGCCTCTAGTCCTACCTACTTGGGAGGCTGAGGCAGGAGGATTACTTGAGCCTGGAAGTTTGAGATTACAGTGAGCTATGATTGTACAACAGCCTGGGCAACAGAGCAAGACCCTGTCTCTAGGAAAAAAAAGGGGATGAGAGGGGAAGTCACATTGCTTGCTACATATATTATAAGCAAATATTTTATTGTTTAGCTTTCATATATGTTAAAAAAAAGCACTTGATTTCCATTTTCTCAAAATAAATATAATTATAAAACAGAAATTACAATTTTTTTCTATTCAAGATACTATTCAAAATATTTTAGAATGCATATTAGAACTACACTTAGATACCAAAATCATATCCTTATAACATATCCTTATGTTACACATGACATTTGAAAAGTTAATAAAATAAGAATTTAAAAACTAAAGGTATTCTATACAATAAGCTTGATCTTCATTAGTAGTGCTCAATAAATAATGTAATTAAACTCTCTGTGAACTATATGATTCCCTATATGAATTAGTTAAAGACCATGCTGCAAAGTGAGAAATGGCACAAGGCACACACAGAAAACACAGAAAGTTTAGTTTGTCCAAGATTAATTATTATTTATGTTATATATACTCAACTGGTTTTGGTAGCTATCTTTATTCTATATTTAGAAATGAATATATGTATTTACCAAAAACACTTTAAGATATCATTTTATCAAAATTCAAGCTTCAATAATGGTGGTAAATTTTATTTTAATTTCTACAGATGAGTTGGACATTCGAAAAAAAGTTAAAATTATAGTCTTATAAAGGTCAAGGCAAGAGCAAATCCATTTTGACTTTGAAAGTATTGTAGCATTCACTTAAATTGTACTTTATATTTTGTTACAAAAGAAAATTTTTTATATAAAGTTCCTGAGAAAAATATTAGGATATACATAAAAATAATTACATATAAGGGACATATTTATCTATTATACTAACATATTTTCAATTCTGATTCACTTACACCACAATACTCTAAAATTTATTTGTGTCAAAGCAAATTAATTTTAATTTCTAAAATAAATTTTACAAGACTATTCTATTCATTATATTTTACACGCAAAATTAAACAAAAGGTACCTATGCTTCCTGTAATTCTTTTAAAAAAAGACAGAAAGCAACAACTTACAATTTGCTTTACAGGGGATGTACTGCCGATTTGTCCCACTGGGCATGAAACACTAATCCTCCAACTCCATGTCATGGATACTTTAATAATTCATTTAATAGATGCAATTCTATCTCTTGACCAAAATGTGAACTAGATAAGAAATCAACTTTCATTTTAAAAGAACTACTTGTTTTCTACTTAATTAGCTCTAAATATTTTTTCATGTATTTTAATCAGAAAAATTCTACAATCTCTTTGCTCTGGTTAGACATAAAATAGAGAACTATCAGTAATTCTGAGAGATAACTTAGGCAAATAAAATAATAATTTAATATGTTTAAGTTTACTTTTATAGCATTTCAAGTACTTCACAGAAAAAATCTCCTTTGAAATTTTTATGTTGTAAATGATGCAAAACTGAAAAGATTACATGTAAATCAAAAAAGGAGTATAATACATAGTTATTAACTCTAGACTTTCTTAAAAACCAATCATTAAAAAGAGCCTTTACTGATAAAAGTAATATAATCCACGGCTGAGTAACTTACAGGGGTTCTTTTTGAGCCTACTTACAACAGAGAAGGCACAGATGGCAGTGACATGGAACACTGTCCAAGATCTTAGGGGGAAAATGCCCTCTCAAAGAAACGGTTACCTGGCCAGGTTGATCAAATAGATGCTACTCAACTTGTCTCACATTTTAATCAATAGATTTAACCTGTATTTCCTATAAGTAGAATGTAACAAATTGAAATTTCATTCAAATATCATAACAAAATCCTAATTTTGAAAAAAATTGGCAAACAAGAAAATTGAAACATTAATTACGTATGGAAAACCAAGTAAATAATATCTTTAAACCATAGTCAGGCTTAATAATACTTAATATACTTATAAAAATATATTTAAACCAAATACTTAATATAAAAGCTCTGTCAAACATTCTCTGGCAGAAATTTTTCTTCAAGGACAGGCTTCAGAATTACAATTCTAATGACGTTTAGACCAAGACAAACTTATTTTCCTGGCAAATATCCCTATAGCAAAGCACAGTCACTCTTTGAACAACAAATTAGGGTTAAATGCCTCAAAATTTTTCATTGCCTATTCAATGTGTATGAATTCCTTCCAAATTATCTAAATAATAAATGGCACAGGCAATATCTAAGGCCACTTCTTGCTCTCCTTCACTTTTTCAATGATTATTTGCTCTTCCTTTTCAATAAGATCTTCATGTAAGAATCTATAAGTAAGTAAATCTATAAGTAAGATTTTGGAAATTCAACACCAACTGCTGGAGAATCTTCTAGTTAAAGCCAATCTGTGATGTCAACCACAGTATCAGATATGATTATTTCAGGATTTCGTTCAAACTCTGCAAAATTCTGACAAATACAAAGCAGCTTCTTTCCAATCTCTTAGAAACACAGCATCTTCTTCCTAAATTTTAATGTTAGGCCAACTAGTTCTCTTCTTGAAGTAATCAAAGCATCCTTTGCTCACTCTAAAAACAGCTCTCTCAACCCAAAACCTGATCCATCTTAAAGAGATGCGGCCTTTGCTGAAAACATTGAATGGTTCAAAGCACGGGCATTTACTGTGTTTGAAAACATATGTATGCAATCAAACGTTCATCTATCTTACCAGCATATCATGTTTTCGTATCCAATAAATAAACAGGCCCAGCACACTTTAGTTAGTGATGACAAGTGCTCAACATCATACTGTACTCCAACTTTAATACAGCAATTGGAATGTTGCATTCCCAAAGCATACAGAATAAAAAATGTGGTGCTCTATTGTACAGTGATATATTTCCCCATTTTTTGTGGATATGTCTGTATCAGATATAGTGAAAGCAAAAATATTGCAAATTTTAAAGAAAAATTACTCTAAAAGCTTCACAAAGAAGATACAATCCTCTAATTTCAGCTGCAGAGTTACTGAATAACCATTGAATAAGTGTGGCAGTGCTGCAGCAGAATCAAGTGGGAAATGGTTTTTGAGTCTTGGTCCTTACACACTGTAAATACAAATTTTAAGTCATTAAAGTAGGGGCTAATTTCAATAAGGAAGGTTTTATAAAGTAAGGAGTAGTACTACAAGTTAAGGGTCACCTGCAACCAAATCAGCATTAATCATATAGCTAAAGAAAGAATATGTCAATAAAAAAGATAAAGGCAATGAAATGACGAAATTGAGGGAAGTAAAATTTGATGGTGTATCATGACACATCTTTCAGTAGTATCCATTTTATAGTTGGAGATTTAGGAACGTATTATTATATAATTTGATGAACAAGAAATATTTTTATATTTTAAATTGATAAAAATAAAAGACAATTTGCTGAAATTTAAAAAACTTTCATTCTTTTAGCAGGTGTCTTCGTGTTACCCAGAAGTAATAGGTCTGTTCTATCAATGGAAATGTCTGAGGAGTACTAACTGTAAAACAATTTATTCAATAAATACTAAGCCATAGGAAGCTGAGCAAGACAAACGTGGCCCCTGAACTCAGAAACTCAATAGTATTATAGGGGCACCTAATCCTGACTTCGGAGATCAGGGAAGATTCACTGGAGGCAGTAACTCCTAAACTGAAACATGAAGACTCTAGAATCTAGAAATATGAAGAATCTAGAGTAAGAAAGAAGGGGGCAAAGCAAAAAGAAAGAAGAGTATTTACAGCAAAAAGTCTAAAAGACAAGAGATAATGGCACAATAAGGGAATAGAATAAAAGGTATAAAGTGGCAAAAGAGAAAGTTGGAAAGTAAGCAAGGGCAAAATCATGATAGATCTTATAAAAATTGTTAAGGAGTTTGAATTTTATTCTGAAGGCAATGTGGACTCAGTAAAGTATGACAGGCATGAGAATGATAAGATCACTCTGATGCAGAAATAAGGATGAGAGTAGAGGAAGACTGGCAAGACACAGTTTAGTAAGTAACTGCAGTATCCAGGCAAGGAATGAGGATGGTGTACATGACAGCTGCCTCAAATGGAGAGGCTGGAATAGTCTACGGCCATACCACTCTGAACGCACCAGATCTCATCTGAAGAGGCTGGAATAAAGAGGTTATTTTTGGAGCCTACCTTTTAGGCTGTCGCACACATACAAACTAGTAAATGTATATACACACACAGAATGCCTTATATTAATTTTTAAATGCTTTTTCTTTACTTGCTCCATTAATGCTTCTATTTCCAATGATAAAAAGGCATTAGATAACAATCACCTAACAAAATTTAAATTACTTACTGACGTTACAATAATATTTGAAAAAGTAGCCATCCATGCACATGCTTTACCAAACAATCTTCTTCCAACAAAGGTCATACTGATATTCAAGTAAATGAAACATAGACTGTGGGTTAAATGCCAACACTAATTATTTTTTAAAAACCACCATAGTGGTTACATGGGAAAATATTAGTACAAGTTATTAAAACACCAACTTTCAATTATCTAGGAAAAGATGTGACACCAAGGAGCAATCCTGAAATCTCAGTGAAGCGTGTCAAGATAACGTATTAATTTTGTTTTTGAAATGATGACTAGTTATGTAAACAAGGATAACATTTACAATGTCTACCTTTCTTGAATAAATCTCTAATATGAAATTTCAATCTAATCAACAAACTTATAGATAGTTCTACATTATAGACGAATACTTGAAAGCCCAACAAGTAAGTTATTAGGCTTCATGGTAAGCCATACTTCCTAAGACATCTCTCAGGCATGCGTCAGTTTTGTTTTTTAGCCTTATGCCAATCTCTCTAGTTTATCATATTTGTCTTTATTGGTGTCTATGCCAAAGAGGCCATAAGACTCACACTTCTCCCTAACTGAATGTTCTCTTTTTCTGGAGGAGCAACTTGAAGTCAGGGAATAGGCACAGTTGTCTATGGGATTGAGTGATGAG
The DNA here is from genome assembly GCA_963574885.1 of Lepilemur ruficaudatus. Classification (NCBI taxonomy): domain Eukaryota; kingdom Metazoa; phylum Chordata; class Mammalia; order Primates; family Lepilemuridae; genus Lepilemur; species Lepilemur ruficaudatus. Next base: position 8,354 of record CAUYRT010035980.1, read on the forward strand.
ACAGACAGATGAAAGTATGTAAGAACGTATCCAAAACTCAATGACTCAGGATCAGCTTGAAGAGAACCACTCTATAGACTTGTGTTAATACCTTTACCATGAACTGAATTAAAGAACTGAGAATATGTTCATTAATTTTGTAGACGGTCCTGGAAATACTAGGTTGGACATGATTGCTAATTTACCCAAAAAAAGAATATAGGGACCTCAATATGTTAAAGAAATAACACATAAAAACAAAATGAAGTTCAATATGAATAATTACAAGGTTACTACCCCACCAAAAGTCAAGCACTAAAAAAAATGAAAACATTGGCTCAGTAAAATGTGTCAGGAAAAAATTGAAAATAATGATATAATACAAATCAAACATATCAGCATGTAATGTTACTAACAGGTGAAAACTAGGCCTTCTATTATTCTATTAGATTCTGATTAAAGCAATTATGGTTTCTGATTTCAAAATAAAATTGAGAACACCTAGTAAAGGACAAATTTGGAGACTATTTCACAATAAGGAACAAAAAAACAGAAGGAAACAAAAAGTATTTGTACATGAAATTAAGTTTATAAAGAAAAAAGTACTAAAACTGAAAACTGATATTTGTAAGGCTTTGGCAATAGTCAATGAATTTTAGAAGGGAAAGTGGCTTCTAACTCTGCTAAAGAGTGTAATTAATGCAATGGTTTAACAGGAGCAAGTTAAGAAGCACTGTCACCAAGTGATGGGGTAGCAAGCAGCTTTGCAAAACAGCATTATCTTTGATGAGTTCATCATTGTCTAATGTCATTTTCACTTTTAGAAGTCCAAACACTTGTCTTTTTTTAGGTCCTAGAGGGCTTATATGGGGGAAAAATGAAATTAGGCATAGAGGCAATCAAGCTATCTTTCAGATCTTGTTACACAGCAGCCAGATTCAAATGGGAAAGGATATATGAACACCTTTTAAATTTTACACTGGAGAACACTCCCTTAGAAAACCAGAAATGTTAACAGAATGTCAAATCAGGACACACATCTTCCTGGTATTAGAGAACCTGAAAAGCTGAAACGGTAATTAAAAGGTTGCTTGGCAAGCACAGAATAAAAACTAAAGAGAGGGAACTGCTATACCAGACATCAAGAATTATTTTAAAACTAGAGTAATTAAAACAAGGTGATATTGGCACAAGAACACACAATAGACCAACAGGCCAGAAACATGTGTATACACGGATTCCGATGTATGACAAAGTGGGGGAGGATCATGTTTTCCATACATTGTGCTTGGAAAATTGAGAATATAAGGGAAAAATAAATTAACATACAATCAATGCTAGATAGATTACAGATCTAAATGTAATGTAAATGTAACACTTTTGCCAGTAAATATGATAGGGAAAAAAAAAAGACTATTGTTCATAATCCCAGGGTAAAGAAGGATTTCTTACTAATAAGAAAGATATAAAAAGCACAAACCACAAAAGAGAATACTGATAAAAGTGACCACATTAAAATTTCTGATCACCAAAAGATACTATATAATGCACAGGCAAGCCAAAGAATGGAATAATATACTTGCAACACATATAGGAGGGAAAGAGCTCATATCTAAAATATATAAGGAACATGTATAAACATTTTTTTTTAAAAAAAGGCAGCACAATAAAAAATGGGCAAAGTCATGACCAGGCTTATCAAAAGGGATAAAATAAAAATGGCCAATAAATGTATGAAAAGGTGTTCAATTTTGTTATGAATCAGGAAAATACAAATTAAATCATAATGAAATATCACCACTCCAGAATGACCAAAATTTAAGTCTGCCAAAATCAAGTGTTCATAAGGAAATGGAGCAATTGGAAATCTTGCAGACAACTAGTAATAATCTGAGAATCAACAGAATAGGGAAAAAAAATGGTATATTCATACATCAGATTATGCAGTCATAAAATGACTTAATCACAGTTACATGCAACAAAACAAATCTTGAAAACATGAGGTTAAGCAAAAGAAACATGGCATAGAGTATATACTGCAAGATTCCAATATATAATTTAAAATAGGAAAAACTGATCTTTCTGGGATGCATATTTACGTCATAAAACAAAAAGAAAATAAAAGGATATGATGTTCATAAAAGCAAGCAAAGCATCAGTGGTCTTCAGGAAGAGTACATGGGGGCTTCTGGAGAAATGGCTGCATTCTACTTCTTTACCTGGGTTGTAGTTAATAGCTGCTTGCTTTAAAATACTACTCTTTGTGCCTATTTTGTTTCAAATTTAAAAAGAACTTAAAAAAATTAGTTATTAGGGGCAGTTTATCTCAGTTAAACAGTGATACCTTGATGAATCGTTCCAGTCTTCAAGAGCTCCTATCTGCATCACCTACTTCCAATCTTGTCTCTCCCAGTATATCCTTATCACAAGGTCCAGAATGAGCCCTGAGGACACCCTGCTCAAAATCTTCTTATTCCTATATGATCTGGCTTTCATGACACATCTGACCTCATCTCCTGCCACTTCCCTACTAGTTCATTCCACAATCTGCCATGATGTTTCTCAAATATTGTGATAATATTGTTTTTCCCTGGCTGTTCCCTCTGCTTGGATGGCATTTCCCCAGATATTCACATAGCTGATTCTTTAACCTTCTTCAAGTCAGTGCTTAAATTTTACCTTCTTAAAAAGAACTGTGCCTACCCTGTTTAAAAATACAACCCACTACCACCCATACCTCTCCTTTTCCCTAATCTATTTTCCATATCTATCTTCTAAGACACCAAATAATTTGTTGTTTTATCATTGATTATCTGTCTTTCCCTACTAGAATGTAAATTTCAAAAAGGAAGCCAGTTGACCCTCACATCTAGGAAAATAAATGATATGTCACTGAGATTTGGGATGGACTGATATGCAGCTTTACTGAGGCAATAATGATGAATATCAATGTAATTTAGGAACACAGCAAAGCTGCTTGATATATTTTCAGCATTGACGTGTAGGCTTTAGGTTGCCGTGGATTCAAAACAACATTCAATTTCTAGTCTCCATGAGTTTCAGTGAAAACAAGAGTCTTTTATTATTCTAACAATAAAACTTTATTCTTTGCAGGCTAATGAAAAACATAATTCAGTCTTAAATGATGTGCTTTTAATCACAAAAGGATGAAAATTATGAAGCATGCACTAAAGAAGTCTTAAAAAGAAGGCATAAAATAGCTGTAAAGAAAGTAGAAGGAGGAAATAATAAAAGTAAAAGAAGCAATAAATTAAAATAGTTTAAAGCAACAGAAGAATCTAAGAACTTTTCTTAAGATTGTGTGTGCATGTGTGTTGGGAGGGACTAAAACAAGATGGACAAAACGTTAGCAAGTCTAATCAATAATTACAAGAAAAAGAACATTAATACAGGGTTTACTCTGTAACACGCATGATGCCAAGTATTTTACATGTATGATTTCATTCAAGTTTCACAACTTTACTACCCTTCCAGAAAAGAAAGTGGAAACTTCATGCTATTAAATACTTTGTCCAAATTCACATCAGGATTCAACCAAATGTTTAACTCAGATCTCATTGTCTGAACCAACATATTGTTTACAAATATAGACGATTACACCTGAGAACAGGGATATAACCATAGATATAGATATTTAAAATTTTAAAACAAATACTTTGTATGCCTCAGCACAGATACATTTCCAAATATCTATAAAGAATAAAATTAAAACATTTTTTATTTTATTGACACATAATATTTGTACATATTCATGGGGTACATGTGATATTTTGTTACATGCATAGAATGTGTAATGATCAAGTTAGGGTATTTAGGATATCCATCACCTTTAATATTTGTCATTTCTTTGTTGGAAACATTTCAAGTCCTCTTTTCTAACTATTCTGAAATACACAATATGTTGTTGTTAACTATACATACCCTATTCTGATATCAAACATTAGAACTTATATTTTCTATCTAACTATATGTTTGCACTGATTAACCAACCTCTCTTCACCAACAACCCATACCCTTCACAGCCTCTAATATCTATCATTCTACTTTCTACCACCATGAGATCAATTTTGCTAGCGCCCACATACGGGTGGGAACGTATAATATCTGTCTTTCTGTGCCTGGCTTATTTCACATAACATGACCTCCACTTCCATCCATGTTGCTGTAAAAGACAGGATTTTGTTATTTTTATGGCCAAATAGTATATGCCATTGTTTATATATACTTTTTTTATCCATTCATCTGATGATGGACACCTAGGCTGATTCCATGTCTTTGCTACTGTGAATACTACTGCAATAAACATGGTGGTGCAGGTATCCCTTTGATATACTCATTTCCTTTCCTTTGAATAAATACCAAGTAGTGGGATTGCTGGATTGCACGGTAGTTCTATTTTTAGTTTGTTGAGAAAACACCATAGTGTTTTCCATAGTTGCTATACTAATTTGCATTCTCACCAACAGTGTATAAGAGTTCCCTTTTCTCCACATCCTCACTGGCATCTGTTATTTTTTGTCTTTTTGATAATAGCCATTCTAACTGGAATAAGATGATATCTCATTGTGGTCACTAGGACTAAGTCAACAGGATGTTAACGTGGGATTTAAAAAAAAGGAAAGGGGAGTTCCATGATGAAACCTGTTTAGGAAAATTGGGCTAAACAGAGATGTACAGCTTTCTTCAGTGCAGGGTTTCTAGAGCCTTCAATATGCTAATTTTCTAACTTTAGCCACCTCCATGATAGCCTCTGAGTGGCTACAGAGAATACCTAAAAATCTGGAACATCACTTCAAAATCCCTAATCTAATCAAATAATCTCGTGTTTTAGATATATTTTGTAAAATGTATAAAGCGAGGGAGGGAGAAAAAGAAGAAGAAAGAATTCTGTTTACAATAAAACTGAGGTTCTACAAGGCACAATTTATAACTGCACATTAGAACTAGGATGAGGGAAAAATATCTACAAAAGACAGTAGATGGGAGGTTTGTAAATTTGACTTGTTTAGTAAAGCTGGATTTATATGCAAAATTTATATTGAATATACTTTAAAATATGCGAATTGCATATATATGACTTCATGAAAAATCAGACACTGATGTAGCTGAATTCAAAAAACACTATAAAGTGAAATGAAAACATCCATATATCATAGTGTTTAAACAAAAACTGTAAATTGGACATTTGAAGCAACAAAGACTTCACTGTTAACTTTAATTAGTATATACAAATACTAAATATATTTTCATATTAGCCATTAGATGGCACCATATATCTACTAGTTGCCATAACTATACCAAACTCTAATTCCCCTATATACTCAAAAGTATAAAATATATTTAACTTTCATGTAAATATAATACACATTATCTTTTATCATTGTTAAAATTTAAATTTTAAAGTGAAGAATGCTATAAGCAACTTTCTGAAATATTAAAACTCAAAATAAGTAATCTCATTCAGAAATCAAATGGAGTGTTCTAAGACAAATGTTCAAAAGTTAAATATTAGGTGGCTAGAGAATACTTTTCCTTAAGCTAAATCTAAGATAAAAATAATTTTCTACTTTAATAGATTTTTTTACTTCTTTTTACTCATAAACCTATATTGTCTGGTTTCTACTTCTCAATGATCAAATTTCTGCCTCCTCTTCTTAAATTTCATCATACCTTGCTCTCTCAGCCAGGACTCTCACTTCCTGTATAGTTTCAGAGTCTCTATCCTGAAATCTCTGTTCCAGATTTTTGTATAGTCTATTTAAATACCAAAAATGACCCCATTATGACAATCACTTTTTCCACCTCCAGTTAAGATAGAGTAAACAAGGAACAGATTTACTCCACCACACCTGAAAACACTAAAACAACAGACAACACATATGCAACAACGGCACTCAAGACATGTACACAGGCCATAAGGGCAGGGATCATTCAGAGAAAGAAAACAAATGAGATGAGCAGCATGATTATGACTTTCCAAGCTTACTGCCTGGAGAAAGGCTGTACTAAGTTTACTGTACAGAGAGGGGTAACCCAAGTACAGCCCAGTGGTCTCCCTGAATTGAGGAGATAAAGCTGGAAGTACAAAGAAGCCAAGAGAGCTAAAGTCCACAAAATGGATAATAAGAAGCTGTGCAGAGAGAGAACTCCAGATTTCTGCACTGAGTCACCCATGTTATAAAGTTGAGTACTTCTTAGCACATACATGTAAGGAAACAATCAGAGGCTGGGAAAAAAACTGCCTGAGAGGAGTAGAGGGAAGTGCAATCAAATCTTACACAGAGCAAGAAACAGTGACTATTCTCAAGATCTAGATTAAAAAAGATCCAAACCTTATGGGACACTGACTATTGTACTATAAAGGACCTTGACTCAGGAAATTAACCTTACACTAAATGCACGTCTTCTCCTTCCTAACAAAAGTGAAAGGCAAAACCAAATGGAACAAACTGTTCCCAGGTAACTTAACCTATTTCAGAATAAAGCTCAAGAACTAATCAAAATTATCCAATAGTCATAAAAGGAAACTTCACAATGTTCTGCATACAACAAAAAAAATTACCAGGCACATAAAGAAGAAAAGAAAGAAAGAAAGAAGAAAAGAAAGAAAGAAGAAAAGAAAGAAAGAAAGAAAGAAAGAAAGAAAGAAAGAAAGAAAGAAAGAAAGAAGAAAAGAAAAGCATAGGAGAAAAAGATCAGTCAAAACTGACACAGAAAGGTGATCAAATTAGTGGATAAGGACACTAAGAGTTAGTATGAGGTATTCCACGGGTTCAAGAAACTAGAGGAAAGACTGAATGTGTTAAGATGAAACACAGAAATGTATCTTTTTAAAAGCATAAATCAAACTTAGAAGGTGAAATCTATGATGTCTGAGATTTAAAAAAAAAATACACTGAAAGAAACTAATGGCAGATTAGACACTGCAAAAGAAAATGTTAGTGAACTTGAAGACATATTAACAGAAAGCATCCGAACTAAAACACAGAAAGAAAAAAGTCTAAAAAAATGAACGAAGAATTAATAAACTGTGGGACAACTTTAAGTGGACAAATATATGTGCAATTGGAGTCCAGGAAAAGCGGCAAGAAAAGGGGAATCAAGAAAACATTTCAGAAAATAATGGTCAAATGTTTTTCAAATTTAATGAAAACCACAAACCAAATACAGCTCAATAAACCCAAAGTATAAGAAAAATGAAGAAAACTACACAAAGGAACATTATACTGAAGGTTAGGCTTAAGGTTATAAAGATAAAATTTTAAAAGTAGCCAGAAAAAAATACAGATTATGTACAAAGGAAAAAAATAAGCTTGACAAGAGATTATCAGAAATAATACAAGCTAGGAAAAAAGAAAAAAGTGGAGCACTATCTTTAAAGTATTAAAAGAAGAAAATGAAACAACTGCTAATCTAGAATTCCTTATCAATAAAATATCTGTAAAAGAATGGTGAAATTAAAGAAAAAACTTCGAGACATACAAAAGTTGAAAAAATTCATCACCAGCAAACCTGCTGTAAGAAATGTTAAAGTCCTTCATGCAGAAAGAAAATGGTACCAGATGGAAATCCAGATCTACATAAAAAGGAATACAGAACGCTAAAAAAAGGTAAATGTGTGGGCAAATATTTTTTTGTCTTACTGTTCAAATCGTGATATCTAGAGAGCGATATCACAGAAAATGATAGAGTAGGAAGCCCCAAGGATTTGTCCCTCCACTGAAACAACCATTAAACTGGAAAAAAAATTATCAGAATCAACTATTTCAGGCCAGGCGCGGTAGCTAACGCCGTAATCCTAGCACTCTGGGAGGCCGAGGCAGGCGGATCGCTCAAGGTCAGGAGTCTGAGACCAGCCTGAGCAAGAGTGAGACCCTCGTCTCTACTATAAATAGAAAGACATTAATTGGCCAACTTAAGATATATATAGAAAAAATTAGCCAGGCATGGTGGCACATGCCTGTAGTCCCAGCTACTCGGGAGGCTGAGGCAGAAGGATTGCTTGAGCCCAGGAGTTTGAGGTTGCTGTGAGCTAGGCTGACGCCACGGCACTCACTCTAGCCCGAGCAACAAAGTGAGACTCTGTCTCAAAAAAAAAAAAAAAAAGAATCAACTATTTCAAAAGCCTGGACCCTGATCAGAAAATTACAGCAACTAGGGACATGCTTGATGAAGGCTATTAACACTCAGTAGGAGAACAGTATGCACGAAATGACCACCATCCCCCATTCATCATCCCTGCTGTGGCAGTGGGAACAGCCGCTAATGTTCCCAGAGAGGCTAGCTAGTGCTAGGACCAGCAGTAAGCAGTAAGGACCTTGACCTCCAAAAATTAGGGGTTGTGCATTTTGGTCTTTTTGGCAATTCCCTGAAGGACTGGTGCAGATGTTTGCTTTTGTTTAGGCAGGCTGTGGCAGGGGTGACTTCCTAGCAGTGGCTACTGAAGATTTAAAGACATGTACATCTTTGTTGTGTTTGGTTTTTTTGATCCAGACATTTAAAAAAAACCTCTGAGAGGTCAATGGCTGACCACAGATATAATAAAAAAGAAACTTCAGTGCCCACACACAAGAATGAATACAGATTTTTCAAAAATAGTCTAGACAAGTCACTAAATAGATGACTGCAGTGCTTACCAAAAAAAAAAAAAAAAAAATCAGAAATCCCCAAGGAGCGGGAGAATCTGATTTCCACAGTTACAACATTATAGTATTAAAAATGTTCAGATCTCAACAAAAAATTACAAAGCATACAAAGAAACAGGAAAGTATAGCCCATTCTCAAGAAAGAAATAATTTCACAGAAACCACCCTGAGGAAGTCCAGAAATCAGAAGTACTAGTCAAAGATGTTAAATCAACTGTCTTAGATACGTCCAATGAGCTAAAGTAAGCATGGACAAAGAACCAAAGAAAATCAAAAGAAAGATGTATGAATTGGTAATGTCAATAAAGAGACAGAAATTATAAAAAGGAACCAAACAGAAATTGTGAAGGTGAAAAGCATAATAGATTAAATGAAAAGTTCACTAGAGAAATGCAATGGCAGATTTGAGCAGGCAGATAAAAGACTCAACCAACTTCACTGAAATTATCAGTTTGAGGAGTAGAAAGAAAAAAGAATGCAGAAAAATGAACAGAATCTGAGGAACTTGTAGGATGCCATCAAGCATACCAACGAATAAACTATAGGAGTCCCAGAAGGAGAAGAGAGAAAAAAGCAGAAAAATATTTGAAGAAGTAATGGCCAAAAAAAAGACTGTAAATATAACACCAAAGGCACAACCCATAAAAGAAATAATTGATGAACTGGCTCATGCCTATAATCCCAGCTACTTGGGAGGCTGAGGTGGGAGGATCACTTGAAGCCAAAAATTTGAGAACAGCCTGGGCAACACAGTGACACCCCATCCGCAAAATTTTTTAAAAATTTTAAAAAATACACCAAAGACCTTAACAGACACCTCACCAAATAAGATATACAGATGGCAAATAACCATACAAAAAGATGCTCCACATGGCAAGTCATCAGAGAAACGCAAATTAAGACAACAGAGACACCACAACATATCTGTTAGAATGGCTAAAGTCCAGAACATATATACCACCAAATGCTGGCGAAGATGTGGAGCAACAGAAACTCTCACTCATTGCTAGTGGGAATGTAAAATGGCACAGCTACTCCAGAAAATACTTTGGCAGTTTCTTACAAAGCTAAACATGATCTTACCATATGATCCAGCAATTGCGTTCTTTGGTATTTTTACCTAAAGGAGTTGAAAACTTATGTCCACACAAAAACCTGCACACGGAGGTTAACAGCAGCTTGATTCATAACTGCCAGAATTTGGAAGCAACCAAGATGTCCCTCAGCATGTGAACAGACAAATAAAACTGTGGTATATCTAGACAATGGAATATTATTCAGCTCCAAAAAGAAATGAGCTATTCAGCCATGAAAAGACACAGAGAAACCTTAAATGCATATTACTACGTGAAAGAAACCAATCTAAAAAGTCTATGTACTATATGATTCCAACTAGATGATACTGTGGAAAAGAAAAACTTACGGAGAGAGTTAAAAGATCAGCGCTTGCCAGGGGCTGGGGGGAGGGGGGAGGGATGAACAGGTGGAGCACAGAGGATTTTTAGGGCAGTGAAACTATTCCACATGATATAATACTAGTGAACACATGTCATTATGCATTTGTTAAAACCCTTAAAGTGTAGAACATCAAGAGTGAACCCTTGATGTGTCGATGCAGGTTCATCAATTGTAACGAAAGTACCATCCTGGTGCTGGATGTTGATAATGGGTGAAGTTATGTATGTGTGGGGACAGAGGATATACGGGAAATCTCTATAACTTCTATATACATTTTGCTGTGAACCCAAAACTGCTCTAAAGAAATTTAATCTTTAATATTAGAAAAAAGAAAACTGTAGCAGTTATATTTATATCAAAGTACAGTTCAAAGTAAGGAACATTAACCAGAGATAAAAGGGTCACTTTATAATGATAAAGGGGTCCATTCATCAGGAAGTCATAACAATTCTAAATGTTTCTATTAATAACAGAGTTTCAATATAGGTGAAACAATAAGCAATAGAATTGTAGTATACTAATCTACAATCATCTTCAGAGATTTCAGTACCTCCCTCTCAATAACTAATAAAGCAAGTACACAGAAAATAATTAAGGACACGAAAAACTGGAACACTATCAGCCAACTTGACATAATCAACATTTATAAAACACTATGTGTACCCAACATAGTGGAATACACATTCTTTCCAGTGTATATAAAATATTTACCCAGATATACCATATTTTGAGTCATAAAACAATTTTCGATAAATTTAAAAGGATTCTAGTCATGTCAAGTATATTTTCTGACCACAATAGAACTAAATTAAAAATCAAGATCAGAAATATATCTGGAAGATACCCCAAAATTTTGGAACTAAATAATAGACTTCTAAATAACCAACCTACAGGCCAACAAAGAAATCAAAAGAGAAATATGATAGCATTTTTAACTGCAAGAAAATGAAAACAACATATCAAAATATGTGGGATGTAGCTACAACAGTATTGCAAAGAAAGTCTACAGTACTCAATGCCTATTTTAGAAAACAAGGTTTCTGTCAATGACCTAAGATCAGGCTACATTCTAAACTGTCACATTTACATCAACTTGTGCACCAATGCAAGCACTTGATTGTGTTATTGTGTCTTACCATAGTATGGTCTCACCTGGTTGTTTACATATTGAAATAGCTATCACTGCATTACAGATTCCTTTCTTTTTATTACTTAGTTACATTACAGTTAGTTCAATATACTAATTTTTTTTAATTTAGTGTGAAAGCAGGTTATATTATCAATGAATTTAATTTCAGAATTCTAGAGTAGGAATTACAAAATATTTGCTACTTGATAAATCTGAAAAACATCTACCTTAAGAAACCAGAAAAAAAAAAGAGCAAAGAAAAATCTAAGTAATCAGAAGGAATGAAATAATAAAGATCACAGCAAAAATTGATGAACTAGAAAACAGACAAAACCAGGAAGAATCAATGAAACAAAAACCTGCCTCTTTAAGAATGCCAAGAAAACTGATATATCTCTAGTTAGAATGATCACAGTAAAAAATACAGGAGACAGGCCAGATCCCATACCCTCAGGACTTGATCTTTGCTTGGGGACACAGAGGAGAGAATTGTGAACTAATCTTAGAAGGTGAGGGAGCCAACATGGGCAGAACTGAAAAGAGGGCACCAACCAAGTCCTGCCCAACCTCTGAGGAGCTAGAGTCAGTCACAGGTCCCAAAACAACACTGCAACGTGTTCCTTCTGACAAGCCCAACCTACTGACACGGAGGTCAATTTCAACACTCATTTATAGCATTTACTGACTCAATCATATAGAACATGGATGATTCTTACCCACAAGTGACACCCAAATTAAATTGGGCATGTCATTATCTAAACAAAAGAAAATTAAAAAGAAAGAAGCAACAGCTATTCCAGATGAGAAGAAATCAGCAAAAGAACTCTGGAAGTATGAAAAAATCACAGCGAAAAGACATCAACAAAAAGAAACATCAGGTCTCAAGCAATGGATGCCAACCAAAATGAAAATACTGAAATGACAGATAAAGAATTCCAAATGTAAATTATAAGGAAGCTCAATGAAATCCAAGAGAAAAAAGAAAACCAACTCAACAAAACCAGAAAAACAATTGAGGAAATGAATGAAAAATTCACTAAAGAGATCAACATATTTTAAAAAAAACCAAATGGAGCTTCAGAACTGAAAAATTCATTTAAGGAAATAAAAAACACACTGGACAGTTTTAAGAATAGACTAGACCAGGCAGAGGAAAAAATCTCAGAGCTTCAAGACAACTATTTTAAATTAAATCACCGAGTCAAAAATAAAGAAGAAGGAATTAAGAGGAATGAACAAAGTCTACAAGAAATATGAGATTATGTAAAATGCCCAAATATAAGAATCAAAGCCATCCCTGAGGGTGAGGAAGAAAACACACAGGGCTGGAAAACCTATCTAAGGGAATAATTGAGGAAAACTTCCCTAGTCTTGCTAGAGATTTAGACATCCAGGTACAGGAAGCTCAATAAACACCTGGGAGATTCACTGCACAGAAGCAATCACCAAAACACATAGTCATCAGACTGGCCAAAGTCAACACGAAGGAGGAACTCCTGTGAGCCATGAGGCAAAAACATCAAGTAATTTACAAAGGAAAACCCATCAGGCTAACTGCAGACTTCTCAACTGAGACCTCACAAGGCAGAAGGGACTGGGGACTCATCTTAAGTTTTCTTCAACAGAACAACTGTCAGCCTAGAATTTTGTAACCTACAAAACTAAGTTTCATATATGAAAGAGAAATAAAGACAAGCAAACACTGAAGGAATTTGTCAATACCAGATCTGTCCTGCAGGAAATTTTCAGAAATGCAGTATACCTGGACCAGCACAACAGACACACACCAGTGTAAAACCACTCAAAAGCTAAAGCTCAGATCTCATATAGAACAATAACACAAGAGGTAAAACAAAGCAATAAGGTACTATCCAACACGATGAACAGAACAGCATCCCACAAATCAATTCTGTCAATCAACATGAATGGTCTGAATGTCCCACTCAAGAGACATAGGCTGGCTGAATGGATGAAAAAATATAACTCAACTATCTGCTATCTCCAGGAAATACATCTAATCCACAAGGGACTCATACAGACTCAAGGTGAAGGGATGGAAAACAATATTCTATGCAAACAGAAATCAAAAGAAACAGGTAGCCATTCTCTTATCAGATAAAACTGACTTTAAATCAACAATAGTAAAGAAAGACAAAGATGGTCATTATATAATGGTAAAGGGAGCAATTCAACAAGAAGACATAAAAATCCTAAATATTTATGCACCTAACATAGGAGCACCCAGATTCATAAAACAAACCCTACTAGATCTAAACAAAGAGATAAACAGCAGCATCATATTTGCCAGAGACCTTAACATCCCACTGACAACTGGACAGATCATCCACACAGAATATAAATAAATAAACACTCACCTTAAATGGGAATCTAGAACAAATGGACCTAACAGACATTTACAGAACATTTTAAACAAAAACTATTGAATATACATTCTCATAAACACATGGAACACTTTCCAAGACTGATCATGTGTTAGGCCACAAAACATGCCTCAACAAATTATAAAAAGAATAGAAATCATACAATGTACCCTCTCAGACCACAGAGAAATAAAACTAGAAATCAACTCCAAGAGAAACACTCAATTCTACACAAAGTCATGGAAATTAAACAACCTAATGCTGAGTGACTATTGAGTCAATAACGAAATTAAGATGGAAAACAAAAGATTCCAAAATGTCCGATTTCAAATCAAATGTTTAGTTTATTATATCTCAAACAAGAAGCAGTACACTTAATTAAAGTATGAGCCAAAACTATCGATACAGTTTTACCACCTTAACAGTAGATTGTTTATGCCAGCAGTGAAGAAGCCTGGAGAGTGAGTGGCAATGAAATAGCAGAAGGCGTTTTCCACAGCTTGTTGAGAATTAAATATCATTTCCTCGCAAGAAGTTGTCCAAAGCCCAGAAGAAGTGGTAGTCAGTTGGTGCAAGGTTTGGTGAGTAAGGTGGATGACAGAGAGCTTCCAAGTCCAGCCTCTGTAGTTTGAGCAGCATTGTCCGTACGACATGTAGTCGAATCTTGTCTTTCAAGAGGATCGGCCTGTCTCCATTGACCAATCTGGGCTGCTTAATCGCAAGCATCTTCATCATTTCATCCAATTGGTTGCAGTAGACAGACATTATAATCAATTGACCAGGTTTCGTGAAGCTGTAGTGAATAATATCAGCGCTGGACCACCAGACAGACACCATTAGCTTTTTTTGATGAATATTTGGTTTTGGACTGTGTTTTGGCACTTCGTCTTTATCCAACCATTGTGCCAAACACTTGCAATTTGTCAAAAAGAATCCATTTTTCATCACACATAACAATATGGTGTAGAAATGGTTTGCCTTTATGTTGTGACAGCAAAGAAACGCAAGCTTTGAGACAATTTCTCTTCTGACACTCATTTAGTTCATGCAGAGCCCATCTATTCAGTTTCTTTATCTTGTTGATTTGTATCAAATGGTCCAATATTGTTGGAACAGTAACATCAAACCTTGCTGCTAATTCACATATAGGTTGAGATGGATTCGCTTCCACGACAGCTTTCAGCTCATTGCTATCTCAGGTCGCCCACGTGGCTTATTTTCAAGATTAAAATCATCAGAATGGAACTTCTCAAACCACTGACGTACTGTGCATTCATTAGCCACATCCTTCCCAAACACTTCACGATATATTGAGCTGTCTGCACTGCACTGGTTCCACAAGGGAACTCATATTCAAAAATAACACAAATTTTTGACTTATCCATGGTTTCACAAAAATTGCTCTAAAAAAATGTGAAAGATAATCACAAGACAAACCATGTGTTTGAAAAAACGAAGATGTACCTTTACAATAAAAATAAAACAAGTGTCAAAGTGAAATGTCAGAAATATCAACTGGCTAACTTAGCACTTAAGGAAATTGGGCATTTCATACTTAATAACCTAATACATTCACAAAACTCTAATATAGCCATAAGAAAAAGAAATAAGGGAAGAGAGAAAATGACACTTTTAGACATGAGTATTTCAGAGAAAGGCAGAACTTAGGGAGGTACAGGATTGGCTCTCACACAGTCTTTGTCACTCAATTTACTCTCCATTTTTATTGGGATTATTCCAGATTCTTATACTCCTATGACCTTTATAATATAGTCTTTCCCTGTATCTCTTGAACTTTACTTCCCTTCAAATGCTGAGGGTCTACTTTACATAGTGTTATATTAACTTACAGCAGCCTCGATTTAGAATATAAAGCTGAAAATAACAAGTATGAGTCAATGCAGTAGGCTCTTTCCTTCTGGGTGCACATAAGCCTCTCATTAAGAAGTTCAAGGAAGCTGAGAATGAATCGAAGAAAATATAGCTCCATGATTTCTACCTTCTATTAAATTGTAAATGAAGGTGTCATTTTAATTATAGTAGCTAAAGCCCTATTCTTTGCTACCATCAAGGCTCTATAAATTCACAACCTAATTGAAATTTCTTGAGTCGGCGGGAAAAAAAAGCTTAAAATGTACTCAAACAGAGCAGTTACAAAAGTCTATTGGTCCCTCAATTCAAAAATATCTCTTATTAGTACTGTCCAGAAGTCACTGAGCTATCAAATAGAAAGATATCTACCTACCCTAAGAATCATAAAAAATGAAAATGGCATAAAGAGCTATATAATACAATTCTAGATATTTCTTAAATAAATTCAAACTAAATTATATGTTGAGAAAAAGAGCATTTTATTCATTACATACTGTTTAGTCACAACAAAGAAATAAAGGAGAGGAATAAGACAGAATTATGATTTTTATATAATTTTTAGTATTTTGCATTTGTATGTTGATCTAACAATAGCAGAAGAATGATTTTACTGGATTTGTATAGAAATTGAACATAGAGGTCTGCTTATATGTGAATATGCAAAGATAAGTGGTCGGAATTTTTCACGCTAAAAGCTACTTCCCTATTCAGAGATCAGCAAACTGCTGAATTGAAAAAAAAAATAAAAGGTTACTACTGATATCTCTTCTTCTCTAAATAATACAAAGACTTTTTTCCAACAATTTCCAAAACAGATTATCATTCATACTGGGATATTACATGTTGATTTGTGTATATCAAGTAAACTAAATAAAGCCATAAAGATAGATTTAGCATACAGAAAATACTAACAGGCAAGGACCAGAGAGTCCTGTGCTATCAAACTACAAACTACCTTCCAGGTTAACAGGACTTAGACATATTAACACACATTAACATATACATTCACCTGTCTGAGGCACATAATTATTTTAATTTGAAGTTCATAAAGATGTAATACAATAGAACTCAAGTAATAAACATCAAAAGAATAGAACTTTAGGTAATAGAAACTTCTGCATAAAAAGAGGAGCCCACGAGACTGAAATTATACTATGTAAGCAGATTTTTTTAATTGAGATAAAATACATACACCATAAAATTTACTGATTTAAAGTGCATAATTCAGTGCTCTGTAGTATATTCATGGAGTTATACAAGCACTGTCGAATTTTAGAATATTTCCATCACAGCCCCCAAAAAACTCATTACCGTTAGCAGTAACTCCCTATTCCTCCCTCCCCCAAGCCCTGGCAACCACTAATACATTAATACTTTCTATCTCTACGGATTTGCCGATTCTGGACATTTCACATGAATGAAATCATATATATGTGGCATGTGGCCTGATGTGACTCGTTTCTTTCACTATTCATGATGTTTTCAAGGTTCATCCATGTCGTAGTTTATATAATGACTTCATTCCTTTTGATGGATGAATAATATTCCATTGTGTGGACGTGCCTCATTGTATTCAATCCTTCATCAGCTGATGGATAATTAAGTTGTTTCCACTTTTTGGCTATTATGAATAATGCTGCTATGAATATTCATGTACAAGCTTTTCAATTCTCTTGGGGATAGACTTAGAAGTGTAACTTCTGAGTTATATGATTAACTCTATGTTTAATTTTTTGAGGAAGTTTGAAACTATCTTATAAAGTTGCTATACCATTTTACATTCCCAGCAATATATGGGGGTTCCAATTTCTCCATATCCTCACCAATACTTGCTACTGTCTGTTTTTAAGACCATGCTTGGCCAAGCATTTGGAAGAGGAATATAGTGTCCTTTGAGTTCTATTTTGTTTATTTTCCCCTGGCTGCCAAAGAAAAAGTATAACTGGAAAAGTTTAAATAAAACCATCACTGTTTGCAGATGATATGACTGTCTACATAGAAAACCAAAAATATCTACGGAAATATTAAAATATTTTATCAATATGGCTACATAAAAGATCAATACACAAAGATTAATTGCACTTCTATTACCAGATTTCATTATATTAATAGCAACAAAAAATGAGATATCTAAACATAAATCTAATAAAAGATATGCAAAATCTTTATAGGGAAGTTTTCAAAACTTTATTGAAAGACATTAAACACAAATATATGCCATATTCAAGAACAAGAAATCTCAATACTTTAAAGATATTAATTAGATCCACATTGATCTAAAGATTCAATGCAATTCCCATTAAAATTTCAAAACAGCTTTTTAAGAAACTCTTCAAGTTTTTCTAAAATGTATACAGAAAATGAAAGGTCCAGAAATAATCATGACATCACTGAAGAAGAAGAAAAATAGGGAGGATTTGTCCTAACAGAGAACAAGAAGCACAAAGCTCTAATAACTATGATAGTGAAGTACCATTAAGGAATAAATGAGATGATTATGGAACAGAAATAGACCAACCAATGATAAAAACTTGATGTATAACACAGGTGGCACTGTAGTCAGTGGGAAATGTTTGGAACTACTGGTTATTCATAAAGAAAAAATGAAATTAGGTTCTTAACCATATAAAAAAATCAATTTCATATGGATTAATTTAATAACTTAAATATGAAAGGCAAGATTTGAACCTTTTAAAATAATACAGTATTGTTATCATCTTAAGGGTAAGAAAGGATTTCCCAAAAAATGTCTCAAAGAATGCTAAAGAAAAATGGGAGTGAAGGGGAGAGAAAAAAACAATACAGCTGAGCATCGTAGCTCACATCTGTAATCCCAGATACTCAGGAAGCCAAGGCAGGAGGATTGCTTGAGGCCGGGAGTTCGAGCCTACAGTGAGCTATAATTGCACCACTGCACTTCAGCCTGGGCAACACAGCAAGATCCTGCCTCTAATAAAATAAGCAAAAACTAGCCACGTGTGGTGGCTTGTGTACCTCTAGTCCTAGCTACTCTAGAGGCGAGACTGTGTTGAAAAGAAAAGGAAGAAAAGAAAGGGAAGAAAGAAAGAAAGGGAAAAAAAAGAATGAAAAGAAAAAGAATATTAAGAAGGTAGACTACATTAATGTAAAAATTTTTGTTCATTAACACACCATAGACATTTCTGAGTATCTGAAGAAAATGGAATTTGCCTAACTCCATGGCTCCCAATTTTTCCCTCCAAAACTGTACAGAACAAGAAGGAAAAGTAAATCTACATAAAAACCATATCCTCAGAATAACTTGAATACAGAGAATGCTAAAACTTCAAACTAAATGTGAATAAAAAGAGAAAACTGGCCGGGCAAGGTAGCTCACGCCTGTAATCCTAGCACTCTGGGAGGCCGAGGCGGCAGGATCGTTTGAGCTCAGGAGTTTGACACCAACCTGAGCAAGAGCAAGACCCTGTCATACAAAGCAATTAGCCAAACAACTAAAAATAGAAAAAATTAGCCAGGCATGGTGGCGCATGCCTGTAGTCCCAGCTACTCGGGAAGCTGAGGCAGGAGGATCGCTTGAGCCCAGGAGTTTGAGGTTGCTGTGAGCTAGGCTGATGCCACGGCACTCTAGCCCAGGCAAGAGAGTGAGACTCTCTCTCAAAAAAAAAAGAGAAAACTTACCAAATCGTGGGGCACAATCTGTCATGTCCCCCGACACCCGCCCAACCCCACTGAAAAGCATTGTTGTAAGCAAAGGAAGAAAGAGAAAAACTACCAGGAAGACAGAAGAGAGAAGATAGCAAGGGGGCCTAAGATTGATCTAAAACTACTACCAGAAAGGTAAGTTCAATGCTAAATCTGAAGACACTAACAACAACAAAAAAAGTAATTGAGTAGATGGGAGCACACACTGCAGGGAATAAACTTTGAAAATATATGTGAGATAAAGGGGCAACCATAACTTAACGGGGTAGTTGGGCAGTCTTTGTAATTCATAGCTTCTGGAGGAAAAAAAGGAAGGGCAAGAAGAGAGAAGGCCCTTCAGCAAGTGGGTGGTGAGGGGGAAAAGAAGCAAAATGGGACAGGGTCCTGCGAGACAAAAGTCAATGACAAAATCAGACGATTCACAACCCCTTCCCTGCTGAAACAAAATACAACAAAAATTCCCTATTACATCTGTCCATATCAACCTCCCCTTCTACAAAGGCTTAAATTCTCTCACTAAAGTCACTCCTTTAAGTTACATAACTTTATCTGGAGGGAATTTATCCCCATGAACATATGCAGGGCATGTAAGACTATGGAAAGGTGAGCATTTTCTATTAGGGTGGATTGATTGATAAATGGCAGAATATATGTCCCTGTACTTCTTGGGCTCACTGACTCACTAACATTTCCTAGCCTGTTCTGAAGTTAGATGTAGCCATGTGACTGAATTATTGACAAGGGAATATTAAGAAATATGCAGTGTGCTTTCAGGCCTAGTCCATAAAAACATCCTAGACACAATCTTCCCTTCCCCTTCTTTTCCCCACACTCCCTGCTTGATGAAGACGAATGCAGTAAGCTCTGAAGCCATTATGTTGACGATGCCAGAGCTACAAACTAGAAAGAGCCTAGATCCCTGAATCACTGCTGAAGGACTGCTCTGTGGCAACTAGATTTAAATTTCACAGAAGAGAGAAATAAACCTTAAACCTCTATCCTGTGTGAGTCATTATTTGTTTGGAGTTTGCTTGGCACCACAGCTAATAGTACCTTAAGTAACACAGTATGTTGGTGAATTATTTTCTAGGGAAGCAGGAAAACATTTTCTAAGGATATGTGACATAGAAGAGGTATATTTCAATTAGCGGAAGGGTGGCAGCAGAAGCAAACTACTCCTTCAGCAATTTAAAGTAGAGTAGTCAGGGAAGGTCTTACTGAGAAAATGACAGTTAAGTCATGATTGGGAGTGAAGGGAGTAGCCATGCTAACATCTGAGGGAAGAGCGTTTCAGGCCGAAGGAACAAGTGTCAAGGCCCTGAGGTGACAGTGTGCTTGGCATTTCTAAAGAGCAGAAAGAAGGCCAGTTATGTAGTGGAACAGAGTGACAGAGAAAGTAATAGTTAAGGCCAAATAGGTAATAGGGAACTAGATTAAGTGGGGGGTTATGAATCATTCAAGGAATTTGACAGTAGCCTGAGTGAAAAGGAATCCATTGAGGGTTTTAATATATCTCAAGTTTTACCTTCTTGTTTTTACCATGGAAAATTTCAAACACCCAAAAAAGTTGATTGAATAGTGAACTCACATAGACTCCCTACCTAAATTCAACATTTGTATTCATTTTCCATGTTTGCTTCAGCTATGTATACTTTTTAAGAGATCAACTTAATAGATTTTAGAATGTCCCACATTCTGTATGTTTGATGGTTTATATATAATATTATAGACTAAATACATAGTTTTGTACTTGCTTTTTTTTTAAAACCTAACTATATATTCTAGAGTTAAATTCATATTAGTAGGCCAGACACAGTGGCTCACGCCTATGATCCTATTGCTCTGAGAGGCCGAAGTGGGAGGATTCTTTGAGGTCAGGAGTTTGAGACTAGCCTAAGCAACAAACCCAGTCTCTACTGAAAAAGAAAACATTAGCCAGGTGTGGTAGTGTGTGCCTATAGTTGCAGCTACTTCGGAGGCTGAGGCAGGAGGATCATTTGAGCCTAGGAGTTTAAGGGTTTGAGGTTGCAGTGAGCTATCATGATGCCATTGCACTCTAGCCCAGGCAACAGAGTGAGACCCTGTTTCAAAAAAAAAATTTGTATCAGTAGGTAGAGATCCTCTTATTCTTTTTTCTGTCTGCATTATACTCCAACATGTGAGCACACCATAATTTATTTACCTTTCTACCAATTAAAATTGCTTTGTTTTAAAATTTTTGCTGTTAAAATAATGTTACAATAAATACCTGTGTGCATGATTAATTACTTATTAGTGGAAGTCTGTTTTCAGGTAGATTCTGGAAAGTGAGACTGCTGAGTTAAAGGGCAATTCTTACATAATTGTATTAGAAATTGCAAAATTCCTCTCCTTATGCATTGTACCATTTTGCATTCCTACCAGAAATATATGAACTCTAAGCTCTGCCAACAGTGAGTCTCAAACTTTTGGATTTTTTTTTTTTTTTGTTAATCTGGTAAGTAAAAAACTATAGCTCAGTATACTTACAACTATCTACAATTATTGTTTGTTTTTTGTCTATTTCCCATCAGATGCAAAAACATAAGCCACTTAAGAGCAGGTAAATTGTCTTACTCATCACAATATCCTCAGTAACTAGAACAGTGCCTGGCATTTAACCATTTGCTAAATAAATTAAATATACAAAAATACATGGACACACAAAAAAAAAGTAACATGAGAAATTCATCCCCTACTTCATAACCGTTAGGAATTCTATAGGCTTTTGGTTTCCATCAGCTACACGGGAAACCGATGGCTATGATGGCCATAGACCTTGACAACTGGCTCCCTGCCTGCCATGGCTACCTTGTGCATTACACTGGAACCCAAAAACCCCTACCACGTCTTCCACCAAAGAGTAAAAGGTTACTAGAAGGCAGAAGACACAATAAAGGGGCCATAAATGCCAATTTAAAAAAAAAAAAAGAAAACTCAGCTCCCACCTGCAGCCTAGGGACTTAGATTTTGTTGAGAAAGGGATGGGACAGTTCCAATATCGCACAACCAGTAAGACCACATTACTAATATGGCCTTTCTCTTCAGATTTTTGCCTCCTTTATTCACCTCAACTCAAGAAAGGGAGAATAGTCAAGGGGGCTAGGGTCTCCTCTGTACTTGGGAGGAAAAAACAGAAACAATGCCAAGCAACTTGTAGCAAAACTGTATAATACATGCAATTTGTCTCTGGTGTCCTATAAATAGACTTCCTTTGGCATCTAAGATCTGCCCATTCTGGACACTATCCTAGACCGTCCCACTTCTGCTTTTCACCCACCTACCCAACCCCTCTCTGCAGACATCATACTGTCCTGGGTATCATGCCTTCAGCTCCATAATCTCCTGCATTCCACAGTGAAAGTGGAGTAATCTGACAGACTGTGATAATGTGTTCAGATGAGGAGCCTGGAGGGCCGAGCAATAATTCCCCACCTTTTCTTCCCAGGTAATATATTTTGAAATGAACTTCTAAAAATTAGATGTATCCTAATTATCGCAAATGTCAGGGGATGAGAAATCATGGAAGAGGAGAGATATTCCAGAAGAGGCAGGTTCTTCTGATGTCCTTCAAATCATACCAAGCAACATTTGTATACTCTATAACAAAGCTTAAAGAGATATTCAACCTCACTTACAAGGGATATCAAAATCTGTAAGACACTGAACCCTCTACTAAGTTAAAGAAATTTCTTTGCATTCTTAGTTTGCCAAGAACTTTTATTGTAAAAGAATAAATTTTATCAAATGCTTTTCCTGCTTCCATCAAGATATTCATATGATTAACATAGTAAACTATTATATATCAATAGATTCACATTCAACATTCTTGGGATAAACCAACTTGTTGTCATATGTTTGCCATTTTTTTTTTCCCTTAAAACATTGCTGGATTTGGTTTGCTAATTCTATCATTTATACTTCCAAGTAAGATGAGCATGTATTTTCCTCTCTCATACTGTACTACTCTGGTATTAATAAAATATCAAGGTTATATTGTAATCTCATGAAGTAATTTGGAGTAATGTTCCATTTTAGTTTCTGGAACAGTTTTTATAAGACTGGTTCCTTTTTTCTTTGAAGGCTGGATAGTAATTGTGTAAACAAAAAAAAATCAATTAATCAAAAAAACTTAATGATTAATTCAAGTTTTCTATCAGTTCAAATTAAATTATATTTTTCTCTGACATGGTCCGTTTCATCTTCAATTTCAAATTTATTATCAAAAAGTCGGCCGGGCGCGGTGGCTCATGCCTGTAATCCTAGCACCCTGGGAGGCCGAGGCGGGCGGATCGCTCAAGGTCAGGAGTTTGAAACCAGCTTGAGCAAGAGCAAGACCCCGTCTCTACTCAAAATAGAAAGAAATTAATTGGCCAACTAAAAAATATATACAAACAATTAGCTGGGCATGGTGGCGCACGCCTGTAGTCCCAGCTACTTGGGAGGCTGAGGCAGAAGGATCATTTGAGCCCAGGGGTTTGAGGTTGCTGTGAGCTAGAGGCTGACGCCATGGCACTCACTCTAGCCCGGGCAACAGAGTGAGACTCTGTCTCAAAAAAAAAAAGTCATCACTATTTTTATTATTTAAAAAATCTTGCTTATAACTGTAATTATATCCCCTTTTACATGTCTAAAAATATTTATAAGTGGTTTCTAAATTAGTAATGCTAGAGATCTATTTCATAAGCCTTTTCAAAGTACTGCATTTTGGCTCTGTTGGCCCTCTATTGCATCTCTGCTTTCTATTTCATTAATTTTTTGTTATCTTTATTCTTTCCTTCTCTATACTTTCTAGAGTTTATGAAATGACTCTAACTTCCTGCAGTGAATGCTTATATGATAAATTTTCATTTGCTTCTTTTCTAACATGAGCACATAAGATAATGTTTTTTTTAAAACATGGCGGCAAATTCTTTGACACAACTCACAGGGAAAAGTGGGGCTTATAACCTCTGCCCTTGAATCTAGGCAGGCTTGAAACTGCTTTTGACAACACTGTACGGCAGAAGTGACATTATGTGCCTCCCTTTAAGGTCATTTAAAAAGTCACACAGCATCTGCCTTTACATACCCTTCATATACTCTACTCTATGAAAGTCTGGCTTAAAGCTTTAGCCCTGAGAATTAATTCTGAGAATATTCAAATACTTACGAAACATCCACTAGAATAGGACACTGTACTGAATGCTGACGGGGTACAAAGATAAACAGAGCTTCAGACACTTTTCCATGACACGGCTACAGTGTGAATAAATTTTTAACCATGGAATTAAAATTCTACAGAAAAATGGAAGGAAGTAAAAAAGGAGACTAACAGAGAAATCTGGGTGAAGCATACTGTGAGAACCACATGGATAGGAACAGAGATAGAAACAAAGAATAGCAATTAAAGCCCTAACAGAAAGGTGTATTCAGATCACCACCTATCCTAATCCACACTGTTTTCTCCATTGAAGCTTTCTGCTCCCATGGTAGCCGCAAAAGACCCTCTGCACATTTTAGTTTTCTTCCTTCTAGCTGTCTCTATTTTTGTCTTGATTCTCTCTTCACCTGACCATAGCTCTAACAGTTTCTGATTCCAACTAATCCATACAGAATTTTTTACTGTCCCATCAAATAAAAAGTTTTTAAATGTTTTAGTAGGACTAGGTAACAACTATAAAATTACTTAAAACATTTTTAGTAATTCTGGATTAATATATCAGAAGACTAAAAATATTTACACAGAGAAAGAAAACAATATATAAATTTGTCCCCCTCCCTGAATTTTAGAGAAGAAGCACAAATCAACAATGGCTATAACGTAAGAACAAAAATTCTTAATTTGACATTTCAGGGAACTGACTTCAATTTCCTTCGTTGTAGTACCAGAGGAAAGATAGAAAGATAAGCTACACTTTAATAAAGGCAGATTGTTTTTAAATGAACAGCAATTATAGACAGTGATTCACAGACAAACTAGTATGACTATGTCAATAGCAGTCACATAAATTCACCTAAGAAGGATTAAGAAATTTTTTTTTAACTCTAAAGAAGCTGAGGCTTTTCAGAACTGTTAAAAACTTACTAAAAATACACTGACATTTCCCTGGCATGCCAATCATACCCATGTATCAGAAATACTGACACTGCTTCAAACCTCCTTAGGGTGATATATTAGAGCAGGGAGTGCTGCTAGTTGGCCAGACTCAGGAGGGCCAAGTGAGTTTTCAAGAGAGATGAAAGAAATACAAAGTGTCCCAGGTTTTAAAAGAGATAATAGTAGTAAATTTATGAGAATTTCTTCCCCTGACCTCCCCAAGCATATCTTTCCCTTTCTTCAAAACATTTTGCAGATTTGTGATTACTAATAAGGAGTTGTGGGGACTCCCAAGGTTCTCCGAGATTCTTCCAAATCTAAAGAATACCTGATTCCTTGCCTCCCACCTAGTAACTGAATTACCTTTCCTGGGGCCACCTTGTTGAACCACCCAGTTGTCAGGTGGCTCCTTCTAAGGAAGCATAGACAGTTGTTGGTGTCAAAGGATGTTGTGGTCTTTGGATATGTTCCCGATATGAATTTCAACCAACTCCTCACATCTCTCTGATGGGGTACAGTAATAGAACAGAAGTCAATGGGAGATCAGCATGCACTCAGATTCCAGATTCTGAAAGGGAACAAAAATCAAACCCTCCATTCTTTGCCTCTTCACCATGTCTAATAACCAATATGCTAGACTCCAGGCTTTATCAGTCCATCAAAACTAAATATAAAGTAACAACTCTCAATAGCCACATAATAAGCAATATGTGCTCTATGAATGCTTGTCTATAATACAAATAATATTAATATTTATTAAATGTTATGCTTTATAAATCCAAATTATCTGCTACCCTACTACAATTTATTATACATCATTAAGCATTGATTTAGTATTTAAATATCCATGCAGAGCACTGACTTACCTTTTCTAATACAGATAAGTTCATGTACTCCACAGGTTCTCTCTCCACCTGTTAAAAAAAATGTTTATTAGAAGTTAAAAAGATAGGAAATAATGTGAATTTGTCACAAACAATCATTTTAAATTAGCACCTCCAGCTACTTGGGAGGATGAGGCAGAAGGATTGCTTGAGCGAAAGAGTTCGAGGTTAACAGTGAGCTATGATCATACCAATGCACTCCAGCCTAGGTGACAGAGCGAGACCCTGTCTCTAAAAAATAAAATAAATAAAATAAAAATAAATTAGCACCTACAAATGACCCTAGAAAAAAGATCTCTAATTCTTCTCTTTAAACTTAATTATGATAAATGATTATGATAGCCTGATGTTCAGAATTTTCCTGAACCCAGAAGGTAAGGTCTTATGAAGCCTTAGGATGAAGAAGTTTCATTTAAGTATGTTATTTTCAATGGCAAGCTTCTCAAGACCATTTCCCAAGTACCTCTTCACATCATCTAGAAACGAACACTGCAAGGGAGGACCCACTTTTGTATCTGAGCCTTAACATACACAGGTAAGTTATTACACAAAGGTCAATTCTGTAAAGGCACTGCTTATATTTTATCACCTATACTCACATTACATAAAATAAAACATGACTCTTTTCTCACTCCCCAGCTACCTACTCTTATAAATTTATGGTAAGATAAATTTAATAGACAACATGATGATAAAAACTAACAAATTTAACCAAAAAATTACTTTGATTATTCTTTTTAAGAAAGAGCCTTTTGTAATGCTTCATTTTTAAAAAAAATTTCTATTTATTGGACAGGAAAACACAAATACAGAAAAGTGCACCAATCTATAGAAGTTCCATGCAATTATCACAAAGCAAGCATCTGAGTTACTACAAACTAAGGCAAGAAACAGAACTTTGTCAGCATCGCAGGAGTCTCCTTATACAGCCTCCCAGGTACTACCTTACTGCCCAGAAGTAACCACTCTCCTGAGTTCTAACAATATAGCTTAGTTTCATCTGTTTAAAAAATTCACATAAATGGAATCATTGATAGGGCATTTTTCAATCTTGCTTCTTTCAATATTATGTTTGTAAGGTTAATCATCCTATGAGTTGTGGTTATGATTCATTCCTTTTCATTTCTGTATTGAATTTCACTGTTTATAAATATACATACATATACATTGACACACACACACCTATGTGTCATGTATATACACGAGTACATAAGTTTCAATTCTACTGTTAATAAACATTTGGATTGGTTTTAGGGTTGTTGCGAATAATTTTTCTATGAATCTTTTTATACATGCCTCTCTGTTGCCAACATGTATGCTTTTCTCCTCGATGTACACCCGGGAAAAGAACTGCCAGGTTATGGGGTAAGTGTATGTTTAACTTTAAAAGATAATGGTAAATGGTGAAATGGATAAAGAAAATGTGGTAAATATAAACTTCAGAATACTATACAATCCTTAAAAACAGGAAATTCTGTCATTTGCAACAACATGGATGAACCTGAAGGACATTTTGATAAGTGAAATAAGACAAGCACAAAAAGACTAATACTTGTATATGGAATCTAAAAAAGTCAAATTTACAGAGAGTAGAATAGTAGTTACCAGAGGCAGGGATCGTGGGGTGAGAGTGAAGGTGGACAAGATGGGAAAAGGGGAGATGTTGGTCACAGGGCACAAAGTTTCAGATGGACAAGAAGAATAAATTTTAGTGAGCACAGCATGGTGACTATAGTTAATAATAATGTTCTGTATATCTCAAAATTGCTAAAAGAGTAGACTTTAAATGTTCTCAGCACAAAAAAATAGTAACTAGTTGAGGTAATGGATATGTTAATTAACTTGAGTTAATTATCCCATAATGTATACACATATATTAAAACACCACACTGTACCCCATAAATATATACTTTGATTATTCTATCATTAAGAGTAGTTTTATTAGTTATTACTATATAAATATATATTTCCTTCACTCAGAAACATGTCACTAATGTAAGCTGAATAAAATTTTGTTGTGCTCTGTATATGTATGCATGACTTTGTAATTATGCTGTGAATTACTTTTAAACTTTGCATAATAAAAATGTTAAATAATCATTTTAGCTCATTATAGAAGATTATGAACAGCTCAGTTATAAGAAACAGAAATATTGGGCCGGGCGCGGTGGCTCACGCCTGTAATCCTAGCACTCTGGGAGGCCGAGGCGGGTGGATCGCTCAATGTCAGGAGTTCGAAACCAGCCTGAGCAAGAGCGAGACCCCGTCTCTACTAATAATAGAAACAAATTAATTGGCCAACTAAATATATATGTAAAAAATTAGCCGGGCATGGTGGCGCATGCCTGTAGTCCCAGCTACTTGGGAGGCTGAGGCAGGAGGATTGCTTCAGCCCAGGAGTGTGAGGTTGCTGTGAGCTAGGCTGACGCCACGGCACTCTAGCCTGGCAACAGAGTGAGACTCTGTTTCAAAAAAAAAAAAAAAAAAAGAAAGAAACAGAAATATCTTACAGCATGAGAAATAAAAGCCACAATATCCACTAAAAGAAAGTAGGTCATCTGGGAAGCAAGCTAAAAATCTAGAAAATAATATTTCTACCACTAAAGTAGGTTAGAGCTGCATTCTAACTTGGTTCTGACAATGCCATTGCTTCTTTATTATCAACAATACAGACTAATCACTAACAAGCAGGAAGATAGGCTTAACAAGAAGAAACTCCTAACTTAAGGCTATGATTATAAAAGAATTATTATTATTCTTCAGCAAAACCCTGGCATAAAATACAGTATGAACTGTAGTATTACCAATGAACAACCACAGACCACTTCCTAAAGGGTGACAATGAAATATAGCTATGTACTACATAGCTTTTAATGACTGGATATTTACCAAATTATCAGCAAGAACTATTTCCAAGGTGTTAGAAAAATCATGTAATGATAATAACATAACTACAATGTATATTGAGGCCTATGATGTTTTCATAGGTTACGCAGAAATATTTCTTATTTATACTCATTAAGATGTATTGTCTAGAAGTTACATTTATAACTTAGTTTATGTAATTAATTCATGTAACAAGGCTGCACTTTTTAATTATAATTAACACTAGATTCTCCCCCATATTTAATATAAATTGGTTAGGTTTTACTACATACACCTAATCTTAAATATAACAGCATAATTTTTACAATGCTTAGTATTAGCAGTAACAATAAAAAGTATTATATTCTAACACTTTTCTCAGAACCACAGAATGACAAAGAAATGCTTCTAAAAGCATTCAATTTATCTATATCAAATGAAAGAACCTCATAGATTAAAAAAAAAAAAAAAGCCAGTCAAGTGGCTGCAGGTGGGAGGGGGATAAAAAAGCCACTCAAGTAATTACTATATTTTAAATTTATAGAGTCTACTGATTTGTCAAAGTACTCACAAAAATTACAAAACTAGAAAAAGCAAGTAAGACTGTGCACTACTGTTCTTGGTACTTGTCCCCAAAATTCTAACCAACAAATAAGATTTCACTGATGTTCATGTGGAACTCAAGAGCAATCGCTATTATTACTAAAATGGAAAGGAATGTTAAGGATAACTAAATGCCAGACAATAAAGTAAAAAATTTTTTTAAAATTATGCTTTTAAAATTGCAAAAGAAATACAAAAAAGGTAAATAAACTTTTATTACATTATTGAATACTGAAGTTCAATGTTCCTTTTGTCTCCAAACCTTCTAAACCAGGGAGAGTATAAGGAAAAAATATGCACCCTACATGTTAAATGTCTATGTTTGTTTGGATGTCAAAGGCTTAAATACTTTTTCAATCAGAGATATGGTGAACTTTGTATAAATTTTATGCCTTATTTTACCTCTAAAAGTAAATCTGAAAAGTTTCCAAAAGAAATGTCAAATTTGTAATCAAACGCAAGAGACTGCAGGCATACCTTGATTTAGATATAGTGGTAATCCAAAAAGTGGTATGGTGATTTTAATAGTATAATGCACAAGAGGGAATAATTATTTAAAGTAGTTAATTAGTCAATATCTTCAGAAAGAGATGACTCTTCTACTAAGAAGAATAATCCCTCCCAAAATGAACTCCTGTATATATACAATTTTTCACGTATCAAATTTACTTCAAAAAAATGAAGACTTGGAGATTTATTTACTTATTTATTTA